>JANAVB010025440.1:0-267756 GCA_029216955.1 Iris pallida
TCATAACTCTCTCCACCTACCAAACCCATAGGCAAGTACATCTTGCTCCACATGAGAACCCATATTTTATGGTTCATTTATCTTCCTCTCGTGATCCTAAGATAGTTTAGAACTTGGCATTTTACATTTTGAAGTTTCATTTTTAGTAGATCTAGAAATTACCATTTTCGGATTTTGTGGGTTCTGATCTATCAAACTTCCTTATTTTCAAGTTTTGTTCGTTCCAGATTGTGAGATTTGTGTTATACGCCATTCTGACCTATGGAATCCCATTTTGGGCTTAGATTGAAGTTCATGGAATTGGAGTTCCGGAGGTTCTCTACGTACACGTTTATACGTGCTCGCATAATATCAGGCTCTATGCACACGTTTATGCATGCTCGCGTAATATCAGGCTCTACGTACATGTTTATACGTGCCCGCATAATATCAAGCTCTACGCCCACGTTCATTCGTGTCAGCGTGAATTCGGTTTACGCAAGTCTACTCTGGCTTGGTGTATTCTTTACGCATACATTGTTTTATGCGTAACGATTCCTTTACGCGTACAATGTTTTACGCGTAACATTTTTCTTTACGCGTACAATGGCTCACGCGTAATGTTATTTTTACGCGTACTTCCTTTATGCGCGCAATGCTATGTTCTTTACGTGCATTCATTTATGCGTAAACTCTAACTCTTTACGCGTACAAGCTTTACGCATAACTGGACCTTTTTATGCATGCAAGTTTCATGCGTAATTCTGTTCTTTATGTATACTCCTCTGACTTGGCGTAAGACGAGTTTTATGCGCATTTTATTGAGTGTACTCCTTTATGCGTAAGCTTTATTCTTTCATGCGTAAATTTCCCTCACGCGTAAAGTTCCTTTACGCGTACTTCATTGAGCGTATTTCTTTGGCGTACATGGCACCCTCATTATATCCTTACGCCTTTTGACATGAACTCGATATAACCATGATATGCTAATATTTTATATATTATGGTGTGGAATGTGCTCCGTGTCCCGATTGGTTTATGGATACCCAAAATGACTGGAACTTGACCCTGAGAGTTACAGACTCAACCATACTAAATGTAGTTGACTTTCATGCCTTGGCACGAATTGATATTGATTGTTACCTTGACTAAATGATTGATTATGCGTTCCTAGTTGGAACTAAAGAGACTGGCTAGTCGTCTTACTGAAACTGAATGAGACACGTTCATATTAACTATGAACCATTGAAATCGACTAGCCGATCCTGAACATTGGCATACGGACACGTACAGGCTTCAACTGATTTTCTACAAAAGCGACATGTGTACTTTACAGTCAAGGCATGATTATTCCGTGGCCAGGTTTGATTGTTGCATTACGCTATGTAAGACCTACAACCTAACTGCACGGGCATCGTTGTAGAGTTGTGCATATTGTACTTTGTACGAAAGTACTTATTCTGAATGGCCATGATCCACGGCATGGGATTTCAATTAACATAGGGACTACTAAGATAAATAAAATAACGATTGCATGGAGAGAATAGATTTCTGAGTTCTTACATGGCAACCATCCTTGGAACAATTAGTGCCCGACATGCCGGCTGGTTCCCACAGATACGGCAAATCTGCCACACGGGCAGGGAGCAGTATCTGCTTATATTTATTTACTGTATACTGATGACGGGCGTCCCGCTGGAACTCGTCTAATTCATGACTGGTGCAATTGATTATTGGATAGACTAGCCTTGCTTGTATATAGTAAGAACGAGGAATCTTTATTGTATATTTCTAGGGCAACTTGGAACTTACAGTAACAACCCGTAGTAGTTGCATGGCCGTTTAAATTGATTTGTTTGTGCACTGTACCAACTCTGTTAACTACTGATGATCAGAACGTCAGGACATGACGGGTCAACTTCTGTCCTTATTTATCATATTCTTAACTCTTATCACTGGTTTTCGTTCTCGTGTCGTGCTTCCTTGTGGTTTTTGCTATTAGAGGTCTAACCTCTCTGGTTTTGCATTGCCAGATTTAGTGCCAGTTTCCGAGGACTCAGCTTACTTCTACCTCCAAGATGGTCAATACTAGAGGGATGATCGCAGGAGGACACGAGTGGGTTCTTTATTTCCCTGCTCGTTTTGCTACTTACTTTACATTTTGCCGCTTGGCATCGACATGTTAGTCGGATTGTCTTGTACTTACTTTTACATAATTGTAACTAAGTCAGACTGCAGCTGATAACGATTGTGTATACCTTGCTATACCATCTGGCTATGTTTTGTACAGCCAGATCTCAAAATATTTTGACTAAACGTTTGGGACGCCTTACTGCTTTATCTTACATGTTCTCTATTATTGCTTCTTGTTTGAATGATTGAGACAATAGATGTTGAGTGACCATAGTGAGACTTTCATGTAGTATGCACCCCCTCGTCTCTTAGACAGCATTGATCGTATTATCCGGTATTCATCTACCGTAATACGTAGCTGGCTAAGTCATTCCCTCGCTCTCCGGTGTTCTGGTTCTGGGGCGTGACATGCCCCAATCGCAAGTGCCAAAGATATGTTTGGTTCATACAAGAAGGTTCTTTTCTCTTATTTAAGTTAGATGACATATTATTCATTTTCATAAGTTACATTGTGGGCGAAATAGGATTAATGATATACAGATTATCAATCAATGCACAAGAATAGATAAAATGTTTATTCTTTCTAAAAATATTGTCATTAAAATAAACAGAATATGTAACGCCCCAGAACCAGAATACTGAAGAGCGGGGGCGTACATAGCCAGCTACGTATATTGAAGTGCAACCCACCTCGCTATACGGTCACGGCTGTCTAGATACATGAGGGTTTAACTACAAGCCAACAGTCTCCTATGGTCATGAACAAGCCTATTGTCTCAATCTCAAGCAAGCAATAATAGTTACAAGATGTCAGAGCCCAAATAATATACAAGGCGCCCATACATACATATTGGAGATCAAGCTAGGCGTTACAAAATGTCAGACTGGCAAGATTTGTCTACATGATCAACCTAGGATTTGTCATCATGCTACAGCCCGTAGGCAGACAGTAAATAAAGGTACAATACGAGCTAACACGTGCTCGCGCGGCTAAACGCCTCAAAAGAATAATATATACAATAAAGTGGAGGACAAAAGAAACCCACTCGTTGCCAGAGTTACGCCTGGTGGTCACAATCTGGCTGGAAGATTGGTAGATCCTCGGGTGCTGCTCCGATATCTGGCCATACAAAACCAGCTGGGCCAGACCCCAGAAAGAGCAAGTGCCACAAAGGAGGCTTCCCTTAGAAACTAAAACCAGCATATCACAATAGAATATTAAGGATAAATAATAAATAAAGAACTGATAATAATAGATAACAACAGTAAACTGAGTACGAAGAAACCATTCAAGTAGCCAGGTCACAACCCTTAAACCAAACAAGGACCAGGGTTGCAGCCCTTCACCTGAATAGAAACCCGTCTCAAATACTATTGGTACAGTGAAGACAATGAACGAAGAGAGGACACAGAACTGCTCCGCGAGCCAGGTTACAACCCTTAAACCAAACAATGACTGGGGTTGTAACCCTTCACCTGAACAGAACTGGACCCCTGATCTTTATTGCTAAGGCCAGTATAAATAATCATGGTATTAAGGTAAGGTAAAACATAACGAACATGGCATGGGGTTGCAATTAAGACAATAAACGAAGAGAGGACATAGAACTGCTCCGGGAGCCAGGTTACAACCCTTAAACCAAACAAGGACCGGGGTTGTAACCCTTTGCCTGAATATAACTGGACCCCCGATCATTATTGTTAAGGCAAGGATCAATAATCATGTCATGTCACAATCTTGCACAGGATCAGGATAAGACTAAGCTGGAATAAACTCCATATAATCAATCACGGCCAATAAAGACTACGGCTTGATACTTTTAACTAACTAGGGTTATCACAGGCTTAGTTACTTGCAAGATGCAATAAGATTATCCCAACAGCCACAAAACCTGCAGGACCATCCGGGTTATCCAGGTCGAATGTCCGTTCATGAAGAATGTAACACGTGACTGTGTGCTGGAAATGTGCCCTACTCGTCGGTAGGCTACAAGTCCACTTAATGCGCCCAGATAATGGGATTGCTTGTAGCTGGGAATGTCTTCATGTCTACTGAATTATTCTAGTTTATTAGCCTTAGTCAATCAATGTAGGTATCCCTGACCGTGGTACTCAGGGATCCCTATCCTAGACATGATGCAAGACATTACCAGTTTATTTGTACAAACACAATCGTCCACGGTGTCCAGGTCATTCCTACTTGTCATGTCAGGCTAGCTGTCTTAACAGCATGTCAAGATAAATTATATCAGTTTTTTTGTCGAGAGTGTGCCACGGCGGGCCACTATCGTGTTCGAGAAATATGTCAAAATTTACATGACATATACATAATGTGACATTTCAGTACAATAATAATAATAATAATAATAATAATAATAATAATAATAATAGTAATAATAATAAAAAGGACAAGACTAAGGAAGGAGTCACGCGGCTATGAGAATTGAGCTCATGCGGCCAGGAGTAATAGAGCTCATGCGGCTCGGATTCCGAAATCCATGCGGCTGGGAAGGAGTGGGCCCATGCGGTTGGGGAGGGACAGGATTTATGCGGCTAGAAGCATGCGAGCTCATGCGGCCGAAAGGTCGTAAGTATATACAGTTGTGCCATGCCAGAGCCTTATACGGCTGTGGGAAGAGGAAGCTTATGCGGCTGACAGGGTGCACGCTTATGCGGCTGCGGGTTGCCAAGCCTTATGCGACTAGAAGGGGATAAGTCATATGCGGCCAGGAGTAAAATAGGTCTTATGCGGCTGGCGGAGAGTGGGCTTATGCGGCTGAGTATGGCCCCGGCCTTATGCGGCAGAAATTTATTGAGTTCATACGGCTGGATCAAAACGAATTCATGCGGCTGAGTAAGAAGGGAGTCTTATGCAGCAGAATGCTGCCCATGGCCTATGCGGCTAAGAAAAGCTTGCCGCATAAAGATTCATGCGGTCAAGTACTGCCATGCGGCCAGGGAAGCTATGCGGCTGCACTGTTCTTCTTCTTCACTGATCTGAGAAGAAGAGTCATGGACTCCATTCTCCAAAGCTTCATAAATCCATCATCCAAGGCCTGAATCCAGACTTCCATAGGTCAAAATGGGGTAGAACGAAATTCTCTACAACATGGAACCATCAAAACTTGGAAATAACAATGTTAAGTAGATCAAACCCAAGAAATCCGAAAATACTATAAACTTAGATCTACACAAATTGAGCTAAGGAAATTAGAAATGCTAAGTACTAAAGTGTGTTAGAATCTCGAGAGGAAGAGGATGGAACAATAAAAACGAAGTTTCTCCATGAAGCAAGCTACACTTGCCTAAGCTCTCTCTCTTTCTCCTGGTGGTTGAAGAAGTAATGGTAGAGAAGAAGAAGTAAATGAAGAGAGAGAATAAGGGAATGGGTTAATAAAGGATGATGGTGGTGGTAGGTAGGTAGGGGTTCTCCCCTTGGTTCATGATGAACCAAGGCAACCCAAGCCTAGCCAAACCAACCCAAAATAGACCAAGCCATGAAATGCCAAGATAAGCCAAGCAAAAAATCATGCAATACAAGAAAATACGTACACGTATTCCAAAAATACGTAATACAAACTATAGGCATTACAACTCTACCCACCTTAAAAGAATTCCGTCCTCGAAATTTAATTAAGAGGCTAGAGGGACAAGAATAAGCTATACTATTCACAGGCAAGCCATACTAATCAAGCAATCAAGTAATTATTCATGCAAGCAAGGAATCGAAGGCATGAGGCATAAGAAAGATATTATACCTCACGAGTCAAACAGGTCAGGATATCGCTATCGGATATCATCCTCACGCTCCCATATTGACTTACCCAAAGAGTGATGACCCCAAGCAACTCGAACTAACTTGATAGTCTTGTTCTTGAGTGTCTTCTCTCTTTGGTCTAATATAGACACGGGCCTCTCCTCATACGAAAGGTTGGTACAAACAATCAATTTCGAATGATCCAGGATGTGGCTCGGGTCCGGGATATACCGTCATAGTTGGGATACATGGAACACATCATGCACCTCACATAGCGATGGTGGAAGAGAAAGACTATAGGATACATCTCCTACTCGCTCCAGAATGTCAAATGGCCCTATATACCTAGGACTAAGCTTTCACCGCACGCCGAAATGAATGACACCACGGTTAGGCGAAATCCTCAGGAATACATGGTCGCCGACAGAAAACTCAATGGAACGCCGATAAGAAACGGCCCAATGACGCTGGCGATCTTGGGCAACTCAAAGATAATCTCTGACTCTTCTGACCACCTCAACTATCTGAGCAATCATTTCTGGACCGAGCATCTGTCTCTCTCCGACATCGTCTTATGCTAGCGGGGATCGGTACTTCCTACTATACAGTGCCTCGAACGATGCCATCTGGATACTGGCCTGGAAACTGTTATTGTACGAGAACTCCACCAGGTGCAAGTGATCTTCCCACGAACCACCAAAGTCGAGCGTACAAGATCTCAACATATCTTCGAGAGTCTGGATCGTGCGTTCTGACTGGCCATCTGTCTGCAGGTGATAAGTTGAGCTGAACTGGAGGTGAGTTCCCAAACTCTCTTGCAAGCTGTGCCAAAAGTGCGATGTAAATCTTGAATCTCGGTCCGAGGTGATACTGACAGGTACTCCATGCATCCTGACTACCTGCCTGAGGTACATCCCTGCCAGCTGAGCCGTCGACTGACAAACTCTAAACGGGAGAAAGTGGGCCACCTTCGTGAGCCGATCAACTATAACCCAAATAGCATCTCGACCAGTTGGGGATGTAGGCAATCCAGTCACGAAATCTATAGTTATATGCTCCCATTTCCACTCTGGAATTGGTAATGGTTGAAGTAGTCCAGCTGGTCTCTGATGTTCAGCCTTAACTTGTTGAAAAACCAAACATCGAGAGACAAACCGGGCTATCTCCCTCTTCATGCCATTCCACCAAAAGTGCTGACGGATATTACGGTACATCTTCGTACTGCCGGGATAAATGGAATACTGCGAACTGTGAGCTTCTGCCATGATCTCCTGTCTGATATCTCCACTGGGTACACAAAGACGCCTTCCATGCCTAAGTGTACCATCTTCATGGATAAATAACTCTGGCCTTCGTCCTGCCTCAAACTCTGCTCTGAGTCGCTGAAGCTTGGAATCTGCTGACTGTGCCATCCGGATCCTCTCGACTATAGTAGACTGGACTTGCATGCTGGCCATCAATGCCACACTGGAAGGGAGAACAACTTATATACCCATATTTTGAAGATCTGCTAACAGCTCTGGTTGCGCTGTTAGGAAATAAACTCCGGCTCTTCTGCTCAACGTATCTGCAACAACGTTGGCCTTCTCAGGATAATACTACAGGTTGACATCATAATCTACAAGTAGCTCTAGCCACCTTCTCTGACGCATGTTAAGATCCTTCTGAGTGAAAACATACTTCAGGCTCTTGTGGTCGGTGAAAATCTCCACCCAATCTCCATACAAGTAGTGCCTCCACAACTTAAGTGCAAATACTACTGCTGCCAATTCCAAGTCATGGGTTGGGTAATTCCTTTCATGATCACGAAGTTGCCGTGACGCATAAGCTATTACCTTTCCATGCTGCATCAAAACATACCCTAGACCTCTTCCTGAAGCATCGCAATATACTGAGAATCCTTCGGTTCCATCTGGAAGCGTGAGAATGGGTGCCGTCATCAAGCCTCGCTTCAGCTTCTCAAAAGAATCCTGACATTCTGCTGTCTAAGCAAACTGCACATCCTTGCGGGTCAACTGGGTCAATGGCGCTGAGATCTGAGCAAAGCCAAGAAAACTGCAAATTTCTGCCACTGTGCTGAACACTGGGCATGACTCAATAGCCACGATCTTATGGGGATCCACTTCTACTCCTCCTCTGGTGATGATATGACCCAAGTACGAAATATGATCGAGCCAGAACTCGTATTTACTAAACTTGGCATACAACTG
This sequence comes from Iris pallida, assembly GCA_029216955.1. NCBI lineage: Eukaryota > Viridiplantae > Streptophyta > Magnoliopsida > Asparagales > Iridaceae > Iris > Iris pallida. The sequence goes on from JANAVB010025440.1 coordinate 8,080, forward strand.
GTGCTCTCTAAGAATCTGAAGAACGACATGGAGATGCCGCTCATGCTTCGCCTCACTCTTGCTGTAGACCAGAATGTCGTCTATGAACACAATCACGAACTGATCCAAGTAAGGCATAAAGACGCGATTCATGAGGTCCATGAATATAGCCAGCGCATTGGTTGCTCCAAATGGCATCACAAGGAACTCCCAATGCCCATATCTCGATCTAAAAGCTGTCTTCGGGATGTCCTGCTCTCTGACTCTGATCTGGTGATATCCGGAACGCAAGTCGATCTTCGAAAACACTACTGCCCGTTGGAGTTGATCAAACAAGTCATCTATCCTCGAGAGAGGGTACCTGTTCTTGATTGTCACTAAGTTTAAGGTACGATAATCTACACATAATCTGGACGTACCATCCTTCTTTTTCACAAGAAGCATCGGGGCTCCCCAAGGCGATCCACTAGCACGAATGAATCTCTTGGTTCTGAGTTCTTCAATCATCTTGTACAATATCTCTAGCTCTGACGGTGCCATCCTGTAGACTCTCTCTGACACTGGGCTGTCCCGGGAATCAAGTCGATGGTGAACTCGATCTCCCGCTCTGGCGGCATCTCTGAAAGCTCTTCTGGGAAAACATCTGGGAACTCCTCGACTATCCGAGGCAACTGCACTGCTGCTACTGCCATCTGCAATACTGGAGGAGAAGGTTCAACTTTGCCTCGGGAGAAGAAAAACTCTGGCTCGCCTGGAATGCTAAAAACAACCCTGCCAATGTGGCAGTCTATCCTAGCATACTGGTCCCTCAACTAATCCATCCCTAAGACCACATCATAATCGGCCATCGGGAACTCTATCAATCTAGCGAGGAATTCTCTACCGCTAACTACGATCCGACACGACGAAAACACTCTATCTACTCCCACAAGTCCGTTACCAGTAAGTATATTGAGCCTTACTGATAATGACTCGGACTCCAATCCTATCCGTGTCGTGAATCATGCAGACATAAATGAATGCGATGCACCAAAGTCAATAATACTGAAGCTGGAAAGGTGTTGACGAGAATAGTACCTGCCAAAACCTATCCTGGTGTTAATCCTTTTTCTCCTATGGTCAAGGCTAGCACTTGACCATGTCCTCTGGGTGCGGGTCCCCTCTACTGAAAATTCCTCTGCCTGCTCTGGATCAGGGCTTCGGCTTGGGCATACTGCTGCGGTCTCTGCTGCTGGAATGCCTGGGCTTGCGTCCGCAATAGCCTCGGGAAAGGGTACTGCAGCTGCTGCTGCTGCTGGACTGGTGCTGGTCCTCTAACTGAAGGACTAGAGAAGGCCGATGAACTCCCCCTATTCGGGCAGTTCCCAACCCTGTGGTCCGGAAGACCATAAACCAAGCACAAACCCTATGCTCTGCGACACTCAGACACCACATACCCTAGCTTTTCGTAGTGTGAACATCCCACTGCGGAAGACTGCTTCTGCTTCTGCTGCTGAGGGTGCATCGGGGTGGAATGCTGAACCGACGTCACTGAGGCCGCCCGCCTCGGGGTCAAAGCCCTGGCTGCCGGGGCTGGTGCTGAAGACTGATTCATCTGGCTGTGAGATCGCTTCCGACCTCCGGTCCTATCCACGATCCTCTGGGAGGTATACTCGTGCCTCCGAGCTGCTCTCAATACTGCATCAAAGGTCTGATGCTCAAACTCCTCAACTGCCAACAAAATCTCCAGGTGAAGCCCCTGCTGGAATCGTTGGGCTCTATCGAACTCGGTTGCTACCAGGGTGGGAGCAAACCGACTAAGCCTGAAAAACTCGGTCGTATATCCATCGACCGTCCTGCATATCTGCTTCAAATTGGTGAACCTCGTCTGTAGATCGTACCGAGCTACAGCATCAAAATACTTGGTCTGGAATCTCTCCATGAATATTGCCCAGGCAATAGGGGCCACTAATCCAACTGCCTGTGCCGCCCACCAGCTGCAGGCAAGATCCAATAGCTGTAGGCGCACCACGGTCACCTTCTCGTTCTCTGGAGTCCTGGCTGCTTCTAGAATCGCCTCTGTGTCCTGAAGCCATGCATCTGCAGCGATCGCATCTTCACTGCCGTCGAAGAAGGGAGGGTTCAAGCGCTTGAAGCTGTTGGCCATGCTATTACCCTGATGACCTCCTCTGGTCAAAGCATCTGCCACCGCCTGGTGTAAGGCATCTCTGCGACGATCCTGGGAAGCTAATAGGGACCTGATGAGACACACCAAAGTGCCTTCATCAGGCTCTGCAGGCTGGACGGGCTGAATTGGTGGTTCTCCTCCGGTAGGCACGACTCTGGAGGCTACTCCTGAGTGCTGGGCTTGATCTCCAGGTTGAGGCTGGTCCCTCGGGAGGTGCTCTGCCTTGCTGATCGGCAGGTCCAGGAACAATGCCGCTGAAGAAGACGACATAGGGAACAATAAGGAAGGACCCAGACAGATCAACGATACAAACATGTGATCAGGTCAAGATTCTCAGGAAATTAAAGATACAAGCAGAGATCAAAGGCGAATACTGATTGAGACATCTATTCGGTAAACCCTCACATATCTTGATTTACAAGACCTACATGGGCCACCACTAAAACCATGTAACGCCCCAGAACCAGAATACTGGAGAGCGGAGGCGTACATAGCCAGCTACGTATATTGAAGTGCAATCCACCTCGTTATACGGTCACGGCTGTCTAGATACATGAGGGTTTAACTACAAGCCAACAGTCTCCTATGGTCATGAACAATCCTATTGTCTCAATCTCAAGCAAGTAATAATTGTTACAAGATGTCAGAGCACCAAATATATAATAGTAAGGCGTCCCATACATTACATATTGGATGATCATGAAGCTAGTTGTTACAAAATGTCAGGACTAGCAAGAGTTCAGTCATACATGATCAACCCTAGGATCTGTCAATCATGCTACAGCCCGTAGGCAGACAGTAAATAAATGTGCAATATGAGCTAACACGTGCTCGCCGGCTAAACGCCTCAAAAGAATAATTTTAAAATAAAGTGGGAGGACAAAAGAAACCCACTCGTTGCCAGGGTTACGTCTAGTGGTCACCATCTAGCTGGAAGACTGGTAGATCCTCTGGTGCTGCTCCGATATCTGGCCATACAAAACCAGCTAGGTCAGACCCCAGAAAGAGCAAGTGCCACAAAGGTGGCTTCACATAGGAACTAAAACCAGCATATCACAATAGAATATTAAGGATAAATAATAAATAAAGAACTGATAATAATAGAGATAACAACAGTAAACTGAGTATGAAGAAACCATTCAAGTAACCAGGTCACAACCCTTAAACCAAACAAGGACCGGGGTTGCAGCCCTTCACCTGAGTAGAAACCCGTCTCAAATACTATTGGTAAAGTGAAGACAATAAACGAAGAGAGGACACAGAACTGCTCCGGAAGCCAAGTTATAACCCTTAAACCAAACAAGGATCGGGGTTGTAACCCTTCGCCTGAACAGAACTGGACCCCTGATCTTTATTGCTAAGGCCAGAATAAATAATTATGGTATTAAGGTAAGGTAAAACATGACGAACATGGCATGGGATTGCAATTAAGACAATAAACGAAGAAAGGACACAGAACTGCTCCGGGAGCCAGATTACAACCCTTAAACCAAACAAGGATCGGGGTTGTAACCCTTCGCCTGAACAGAACTGGACCCCTGATCGTTATTGTTAAGGCAAGGATCAATAATCATGTCATGTCACAATCTTGCACAGGATCAGGATAAGACTAAGCTGGAATAAACTCCATCCAATCAATCACGGCCAATCAAGAGTACGACTTGATACTTTTAACTAACTAGGGTTATCACAGGCCTAGTTACTATCAAGATGCAATAAGATTATCCCAACAGCCACAAGCCCTGCAGACCATCCGGTTATCAAGGTCGAATGTCCGTTCATGAAGAATGCAACACGTGACTGTGTGCTGGAAATGTGCCCTACTCGTCGGTAGGCTACAAGTCCACTTAATGCGCCCAGATAACGGGATTGCCTGTAGCTGGAAATATCTTCATGTCTACTAAATTATTCTAGTTTATTAGCCTTAGTCAATTACTGTAGGTATCCCTGACTGTGGTACTCAGGGATCCCTATCCTAGACATGATGCAAGACATTACCAGTTTATTTGTACAAATACAATTGCCCACGGTATCTAGGTCATTCCTACTTGTCATGTCGGGCTAGTTGTCTTAACAGCACGCCGAGATAAATCATGTCAGTTTGCTTGTCGAGAGTGTGCCACGGCAGGCCACTATCGTGTTCGAGAAATATGCCAAAATTTATATGACATATACATAATATGACATTTTAGTACAATAATAATAATAATAATAAGGACAAGACTAAGGAAAGAGTCACACGGCTAAGGGAATTGAGCTCATGCGGCCAGGAGTAATAGAGCTCATGCGGCTCGGATTCCGAAATCCATGCGGCTGGGAAGGAGTGGGCGCATGCGGCTGGGGAGGGACAGGGTTTATACGGCTGGAAGCATGCAAGCTCATCCGGCCGGAAGGTCGTAAGTATATGTGGCTGTGCCATGCCAGAGCCTCATGCGGCTGCGGAAAGAGGAAGCTTATGCGGCTGACAGGGTGCACGCTTATACGGCTATGGGTTGCCAAGCCTTATGCGACTAGAAGGGGATAAGTCATATACGGCCAGGAGTAAAATAGGTCTTATACGGCTGGCGGAGAGTGGGCTTATGCGGCTGAGTATGGCCCCGGCCTTATGCGGCAGAAATTTATTGAGTTCATGCGGCTGGATCAAAACGAATTCATGCGGCTGAGTAAGAAGGGAGTCTTATGCGGCAGAATGCTGCCCATGGCCTATGCGGCTAAGAAAAGCTTGCCGCATGAAGATTCATGCGGTCAAGTACTGCCATGCGGCCTGGGAAGCTATGCGGCTGCACTGTTCTTCTTCTTCACTGATCCGAGAAGAAGAGTCATGGACTCCATTCTCCAAAGCTTCATAAATCCATCATCCAAGGCCTGAATCCAGACTTCCATAGGTCAAAATGGGGTAGAACAAAATTCTCTACAACATGGAACCATCAAAACTTGGAAATAACAATGTTAAGTAGATCAAAACTCAAGAAATCCGAAAATACTATAAACTTAGATCTACACAAATTGAGCCAAGGAAATTAGAAATGCTAAGTACTAAAGTGTGTTAGAATATCGAGAGAAAGAGGACGGAACAATAAAAATGAAGTTCCTCTATGAAGCAAGCTACACTTGCCTAAGCTCTCTCTCTTTCTCCTGGTGGTTGAAGAAGTAATGGTGGAGAAGAAGAAGTAAATGAAGAGAGAGAATAAGGGAATGGATTAATAAAGGATGATGGTGGTGGTAGGTAGGTAGGGGTTCTCCCCTTGGTTCATGATGAACCAAGGCAACCCAAGCCTAGCCGAACCAACCCAAAATAGATCAAGCCATGAAATGCCAAGATAAGCCAAACAAGAAATCATACAATACAAGAAAATACATACACGTATTCCAAAAATACGTAATACGAACTATGGGCATTACAGAATATCCATCCTTAACTAACATAGAAACAGAAACTAAATTTCTTCTAAGTGAAGGTGCATAAAGACAATCTCTCAACGTCAAAGACTTATTTCTACCAAAAGATAAAGTAACATCTCCTAATGCAACGACCGATACTTTTGTAGCATTATCCATGAACAAGCATATCTTTCCATCATTGAGCCGTCTGGTTTCTTGGAACCCCTGCAATGTGTTGCAGACATGATTAGTTGCTCCTGTTTCTACACACCAGGTGCCGGTAGATAACACCACTAAACATGTTTCAACTACTAATAAATGAGATATACCTTCTTTGTTCCCTTATTTGAGAAGTGGACTATCAGTCTTCCAATGTCCTGACCCTTTGCACTTGAAACATTTGCCTTTCGGCTTTTTTACCGCGCCTTGAGGTCCCATGCCCTTCTTTGCTGAGTTTGCCTATTTTGAATGTTATTCTTCTTCTTACCACCTTTTGGCTTAGAAGTAGAAGCCTTTTCAGACACAAAAATATGACCACTCTGCCAAAAGAGAGATTCAGCATCCTGTAGCTCTTTTGCAAGTTCTGCCAAACTATACAACCTTTTGTTCATATTGTAGTTAAGGCAGAAATTATCAAAAAATTTAGGCAGAGTCCCGAGAATGATATCGACCTGGGATTCTCCATCGATTTTAGCTCCAAGGATCTCCATCTCATTCAGATGACCCATCATCTTGAGAACATGATCCCTTACAGGTGTACCCTCAGCCATTTTTGATTCATCAAACATTTCATAGCAAACTGCCTAGCTGCTCTACTCTGATGTCCGAATATTTTCTTGAGGTTATACATCATGTCATAAGATGTGGCCATGGCCTGATGCTGATTTTACAGTACATTTGACATAGATGCCAGAATGTAACACCGCTATCTCATATGCCTTTTTTCACTTCTTATAAGCCTCTTTAACCTCTTCATCAGTTAGCATCAGGCTTAGGTGGACATTCCTCAACAAGTACATATTTGTACTCTTCAGCAGTCAGAACAATGTCTAAATTACGTTTCCATTCAATATAATTAGGTCCAGTAAGTTTGTTTTCTTTAAGAATCACCATAAGTGGACTGAAAGAACCTATTTTTGAAATCCTGAGAATCACATAAATAAAATTATGTAGGGCAAAAAAACTTTTTGAATTAATTAAATATTGATTTCCTCAAAACAATAATAAGAAATTTACCAACACCTTGAACACCATGAATTTAGCATGCCACGATAGTATGGACGTATACAAATTCAACTTTGTTCAAGTAGGTTTTTCTTATTAATTTTACTATCATGTCAACATAACTTTATAACAAATAAAATTAATATATTGGTCTTACTCTGGTCATACAAATAATAGCAGTGACTCCGATGGGGAAGATACCATTATTTGTATCTAAGTGTATACCATTACTTAATACTAAGTCCATTACCTTGTAATGAGTTCCTTCAGATAGAAAAGTGAACACATACTAGGTAACTTTTTACAATTATCTCTAAAAAAGTTTGTACTGGTGATCCATAATTATACTCATCCGATATGGAGGAAGGCACTAAAGCCAACGCGCAAGTATAATTACATCACCTATAAACCAGTAATGGAGACCATAGGATTTATACTAAATAAAAATCCTCTCCCACTTAGTTATTTAACAATGAGGGTTTTTCTACTACCGAGTTAGAACAGATGTACATCTACCGACTATTACACAGCACAGGTTTTATTGGACAATATGGATGTATCAATCAATACGCAGATCCAAAGTGGCTCTGATACCAATTGATAGAACTGGGAATTTCCAGGACCCTTACTTTGGTGTGCGTATTGATCGATATAAAGTTAAATAGATTTAATACGTGTTCTAACCCTTCATAGACGGAAACTAGGGTTCACGAATTATACCTGCGGCAGAAAGAAGACAAGTAATTCCTGGCAGTCTCGAGCGGACGACCCCAAGATCTTCTGCACGTATTCCTTCCTCGAGTTGGACGTCGTGTGGGCGACAATCTTCCAACCTTTTCTTCTCCTTGGCAGCCCTCTCTTTCTCTCCTTACGTGAATCACGAATTTAGAGAATGCTTCAAATTTCTGATCAGTAATCTGGCGGCTAGAGAATAGAGGATATATATAGGCTACGGCAGGGACCATAAGGAGAAATTAGGGTTAGGCCTCCTAACGGATCTGGATATCTCGTGTTCAGCCCGAACACACAATCCAGGCCCATTAACAATAGCTCGGTCCACTAATGAGCTATTGTTGCACTAACTCCCTAATCCCAAATTATGTTTGTGGGCTCTTTTTATTATATGCTCGTTTGGCTCCCCATGTTAAGATATCGTATATCCGTCGATCAAATTAAGTTACTGACAACTATATTGATTTGACATCTTTTATCCTTAAGTTGTACCGCTCAACTTTATTTGTCATGTCGAATATAATCCACCTGTAGGATTTATATGACAATCCTTATGATCTCCTTAAGGGGACATCATCAACCCGATGTATCGGGACATGGATTCTATTTATAATCAACAGCCCATCATACATACAATGTTATTACCCAATTCATAGAGGTTGTTGATTCATAATGAATCTCACTCTTTCATGAGTCAAAGTAATGCACACTACATATACATGTCTATTATTATATTCGGATTAAGAGCACAAGCATCCATAATAACTGAGGTGTTTGTTCTCTTATGTAGTCAATACAAAGAGAACAACCTCAAGTGGTCATGTTTAATACACACAAAGTGTACTAGTATAAAAATATAGTCAAGATAGACTAATACCAGATTATACTACAAACTTTCCAATAGATTGTCCAAGTCCATCTAGGTCGTGAACTATTTATATACTCTATAGGAAACTGATAATATGATCTTCTGTGTGACACCACACACCATATTATCTACAATATAGAATAACAGACATTTGCATTAACACTTGCAACAAATACAATATGTAAACATTTGCCCATATGATTCTAATTCAAAATTTAAGGAAATAAGATTACTACAAAAGTGATGCTTTTAGTATATAACCCTAACAAGAATATTCATAGCAAATATTTCTGGTTAATGCCAACCCTTCACCAAACTGATAAAGAAAGGGGTCTCGTATGTCTGGACCGAAGAGTGTCAATACACGTTCGATGACATCAAAAAGTACCTCACTAGTCCGGCAGTACTGGTATCGTCGGTCGTGGGGAGGCCCTTTCTTCTATGCGTCCGAGCTATGGATAATTCTCTTGGTGCTTTGCTTGTCCAGAAAAACAATGAAGGCCACGAACATGCAATCTACTATCTTAGCAGGACCATGATTAGTGCCAAACATCGGTATAATCCTATGGAGAAGTAGTGTCTTGCTCTACTCTTTGCCATTCAAAAGATGCACCATTATGTAGCTGGACAGACAATCTACGTCATCTCCCGAGTTAATCCCCTCAGAGTCCTTATGACCAAGCCAGTGGCCCTAAACTCGCGGTTAGCCACATGGGCAATTCTTTTGACTCCTTACGACATGGTGTTCGTCCCACAAAAGGCAGTCAAAGGCCAAGCATTAGCCGACTTTTTGGCGACACATCCTGTAATAGAGACATCAAAGCTCTATGACGACATTCTCGATGAAGTCTTAAAGTCTAATGTAGTCTCAGACAATCCTACTTGGCGTATGTTCTTTGACGGTGCTTCAAGAACAGGATCCAAGGACGAGATCATCACAAGAGTCGGAATGATCCTCATCACTCCTAACGGTCTGGTCATCCACCATGCATACTCTCTTATGGAGTCATGCACCAATAACATTGCTGAGTATAGTGCTCCCATTATCGAACTCTAGCTCGCTAAACAGTTAGGGGTTGGCTATATCGAGGCATATGGTGACTCAAAACTGACTATCAACCAAGTTCAAGGATAATATGAGGTCTGACAAAAAGATCTGGTTCCTTACCACCAGGCAGCAATCGATATCATTTCTACCTTCACAGGGTTCTTTATATAATATGTACCAAGATTACAAAACTTAGAGGCTGACGCACTCGCTGGACTTGCTACTTCTTTGGCGGCTCCGGTTGGAACCCAGTGCTCCGTCACAGTGATGGATCGGGTGCTAGTTTACCCAAAGAACAATGCGTACGTGCCTAAGCTACTCTGTACAGGTGGATACTAACATGGACGTTTGGGACTGGTGATTCCTGTTCATAGACTACATAGTCTATGGAGTCCTACATGAAGACCCGAAGGAAGTGACTTCTATCAAAAGGTGCTCGCTCTAATTCTTCTTTGATATAGCTACTAGAATGTTGTATCGTCGTTCATATAACGGACTCCTCCTGTGGTGTCTATCCAAGACCGAGGCACAAGAAGCACTCCGAGAGGTACACGATGGTACCTGTGGGGCTCACCAGCCTGGTCCTAAGTTACAGGACCGACTGCGTCGCATGGGCTACTACTGTCCGACTATGATGATAGATGCCATTGATTACGCAAAGAAGTATAGGGTGTATAAGTTGCATGCTGACTTCATCTACCAACCTTTGGTGTTCCTACATCACACAACGGCCGCTTGGTCATTTGAAGCATATGGAATGGACATCATTAGGCCGATCAGCCTACCGTCCTCCAAAGGACACTGGTTCATCATCGCCATCACTGACTACTTTTCCAAGTGGGTGGAAGCAGTATCGCTGGCTGAGGTGAAAACCTCGAATGTGATTAACTTTGTTATGCATCACGTCACATACCGCTTCGGAGTTCCCAGACGGATTATCCATGACAATGGCCCTCAGTTCATGAGCCACACATTCCATCGGTTCTTTGATAAGAATCGAATACAGAATGTCGCATCAATGACTTACAATCCTATAGCAAATGGACTAGCCGAAGCATTCAACAAGACTATTGCCAAGCTGCTCAAGAAAGTCGTATCTTCTAATAAGCACGATTAGAATGAGAAACTTGGCGAATGTCTGTGGTCTTACCATACAACTGTTCGAACACCCACGAGCAACACACCATTCTCTCTTATTCACGAAAGCAAGGCGGTGCTTCCTCTGGAGATCCAAATCCCGTCTTTTCATGTAGCTATCACCAATCAGCTAACTGTTGAAGACAATCAACGTAGGCGGCTACAAGATTTAGAGGCATTGGACAAAAAGTGTTTGCTAGCTCAATAATGGATCGAGCTTTATCAAGCTCAGATTTTTAGGGCCTTCAATAAAAAGGCCCGGGAAAGGACATTCCAAGTAGGTGATATCGTCATATCAGTTCGGAGACCGATGGTGATGACTCACAAGACGGATGGAAAGTTCTAGCTCAAGTGGGAAGGACCGTTCGTCATAAAGATGGTCTACTCTAATGGTGCCTACCGACTGGCCAAACCTAACGACGATTTGCTAATGATGTCGATCAATGGCAAGTTCCTAAAGAAGTATTATGTCTGAGGCTTAAATCGACACATATTCCCACATCCCCTATGGGTGTTCATGAATTCTATTAATGAGTTCATCTCTTTCATATCTTTCTAGCAGAAAAACATTTCACGTCCATAACTACCTCTGAGTTGTTATTCTACACCCTAGTGAAGATCGTGCCTACAATGTCCATATTACCTCTGCGTAGACATTTCTTCCATCATAATCTTCATGATTGTCATAATTATCTATAGAACATTTTACGTCTATATTACCTCTGTGTCATTCTATATGCCCGTAGAGTCTATCCTTGCCATGTCCATATAATCTCTAAGTAAGAAAAATTCTACCAAAAATTTCGTGTTTACCATGTCCATAAAACCTCTGAGTAAACACCCTCTCCCCAGCGGAGTTACCTACATCCCTTCATGTCATACTACCTCTGAAGGAATTCTCATTATTGTATAAGAATGTTCACAGCAAATGGACAAGCAAAGAATTGAAACTAAAACTTTTTATTCATAAAATGGGAAGGTTTTTCTTTCTTTGTCACAAAAGGGTCTCTAAAAAAAAGACGAAAAGACAAAAACGTCATCAGCACTGTGACGACTGATGCATGAGTTCTTCCAATCGACTCCTCTAAAGAGCAACTTGGGGCCTAACCAACTCTTTGGCTCGACGCTCTGCTTCTTGATGTCCAGCAGCCTTATCCTCGAGCTGGGATAAGTTCTAGCGTGCATGGTCCAACTCTGCTTGACGAACGTCGATACTTTCCCACTCCCAAGCCAGGGTCTCGGATCGTTGGCGAAGGACCTCCTGCCGGTCCCTTCACTTATCCAACTCACTCTCGACGAAGGCCAATGACTCTTCTAGCTATCGAATCTACTCCCGAAGGGTCTCACACTGTTCCTCTAAGGCTGTGCGACGCAGACCTGAACCTCTTCGGCATCGGTCACTTCTTCGATTTTGACTTCAACCTCGGCAAGCCTGTTAGTCACAGCCTAACATCTCTGCTCTTGCTGGAAAAATTTAGAAGGCATTTTGTCTAGCTCTGTAGCCGCCAAGGACGAAAGATCGCGCTCAAGATTTTGAAGCTTGGATATGGTGAATTCTAATTTTGCCAGGAGAGCTTCTACCGCGTCCACCTTCGTCTCATACACTGGATAGTCGTGCAATGCCACCAGTTGGGCCCTCACTGCAGACCGAGCCCGTCTAAGCGATTGGTTATCCCACAGATGTCCTCTATGTCGCACTTCAAGACATGACGAACGGTGCCCAGAATGAGGTCAGCATAATACGTATTGTCAGCCAAACCCATTGGGTCAGTGGAGATGCCACGATAGAAAGTCCTGGAGCAGTAGTGGCAGCTAATAGGCATCTAGGTATTGCAGCTTGAGCAGGTGGTGCCATGACTAGAACGGAGGACGTCAGCGGCACAGTGATGGTATGAGCCGACGCTGTCTGAGGCATAGCCTGCTCTTCAACCGGTTCCCTCAGCGGTGCTTCTGTGACTGAAGCTGTATGAACTGGAGCTTGAACAGCCTTAGTGACCGACTTCTCGACGGTCGCTGCGACCAACACCTCAGTGGTCTTCATAACCAATGCTTCAGCAGTCGGCTCGTCAATGGTCTTCTCAACCAAGTCCGTATTACCCGGCTCGATGGCAACCTCTTCAAGCAGTTCTGTAGTGAGCGCATTAGAGGGCTCTTCAACAACCGGTTCCTCAATGGTCTTCTCGACCGATCCTTCCCCAGTCTACATGGCTGGACCCCTAATAATTTTGTTGATGGGCTCATCAGCAGCTCCATCGACCACCATCTCAGTGGCCACCTCGACTGGAACCTCTGTAATCATCTCATCAGTAGCTGTATCAATCTGTTCTATAGTAGTCTCCTCGGTTGTCTCTCCAAGGACAATATCAACCAACTCCTTAAAAGCCTCATAGGCCATTTTCGTAATGACCTCATCGAATAACTGCTCGATGGTCATCTTGACTGGCTTTTCAACAGCTCATCCACCTAGCTCGTCAACGGTTTCTGCCGTTAAACCTCCAGCATCCTCTTTAACCTCCTCTTGGGGCCGAGGTCTGATGTATGCCAGGGATAATTCTTCAATCACTATTTCCTCCTCGTCTCCCTGGAGAGGAGGCTCCCTAGGGGAACCAACGGCAATGCCTTCAACACCCTCGACCGAATGACCCGTCTCAAGTCTAGTTTCCCAAACTATGCCTTCGTGAAATACAGGACCAATCTCGGGTATCATTACGGAAGCCACTTCTTTGTATAAGCCATAAGCTCCGAAAAGTCCCGAGTCTCATAATCAAACGAGATAGGCGAAGGGACCCCGCAGCTTCTACAACTGACAGATCCTCCTTAGGAAGTTCCCTGAGTGTCTCCAACCACCCCGACTTATCCTTTGCATACACCAGTAAAACAGGGATAAGCAAAAAGTCGTGGGTAAAAATTCGAATAAAAAAAGAACTGGAATGTACTTGTAAAGATGATGAAACAGGCTGTTCACTCTGCTGCAATAAAACATGACGCTTGGATGCCACCCGTTTGACCTTCTTGGCAAGAGAAGGACTTGTCGGTGGAGAAGCTTGACGTTTCGGTAGGGAATTTAAAGGTACCACATCTTCCCTTCTCTTCCGAGAAGAACTGGAGCCGTCAGAAGACCTACCACCCGTAACCACGAACTCTTGAGAGGCCGACTCATGCCTTTCGAACTTCGTGCCCACAATAAAACTCCGCTCTCGGTCATAACTGAAGAGAAGTTGTTCATTAAGCAGTGAAACTTTAAGACGTAATACAAGATACAGGTCTCCCCGTGCATCTCCGGGATTGTAAATGCTGCCCCAGTAAATCTAGCATTGTAGTAACACCATGCACGGGAACAATCTAATAAGCTGCGTTTGTAACCAAGACAAAGGCTCGGATTGTTCATCATAGTCTGGCTGTAGCTGAAATGTTACACGAATCGACTCGACAGATAAGGCTCCAGGTATACATTGTTCTGATTCCGGTACAATCGGTGTGAAGGATGATGGATAACAACCAATAAAAGGCACCGGTGGTTAGCTCGTCCCCTACAACCGCCCAATCGACCAGCTCATTACCTCAAGATAGCCACCGTGAGAAGGCAAAATCTTATTGAAGCTATAGCCGTCCAAGCGGTTTAATGCCAGCCTGCAAGTAAGAACGTCGTCGTGGACCCACTTCGCCCGATAATAGTTATGCAGGGTCGCATCCCCCTCCTCATAGCCATCGATAGTAGCAGAAATAATTAAACCAGTGTGATGCAGCGCTAACCAAGCCATCAGAAAATGGTAGGGAAGTTCCGCGCGAGGGAACGCTTTATCGCACCCACGATATTCTATTATTTTCTCCGAAAGCTCTCACAGGCCTCGAAGTGTGTCGTATACCATGGCAGGAAGCAAAGCAAGGGAATGCCCAAAGGCCAACCTCATAGCTGGCAGAATAAGTTCCCTACTAAGTCGGCCCACGGAGCCCGAGCCTCCAGGAACCATAGCCTTTCTCAGCCACATCATCAAAAAGGTAGCCAGCGCCGCTTTCCGACTCACGGTAGTCAAGTTTTGGCAGAAAAAATTATGACTATGGAGGTGGGTTTTTCCTTAGCATCCAAAGAGGGAGGCGACACGTTCGCCTCCGCCATCATAATCTCCATCTCATCAGTGGTATATGCACTGCGAGTGGTAAAACAAACTGTTCCGAGCTCCGACGGTTCCTCCTTAAAAAAGTACTTTCTTCCATGCGTTAACGTGAGGCTGACCCTTCGCAGAATCCTGACGCACACACACATGATGATGATAGAGCAATTCTTTGTACACCACCATCATCTCAGGGTACTTGTTTTCCAGTCCATGAGCTAATCTTGGCTAGGGATGTATTTCTTATACGGATGCTCACCCCAAGGCAGCTTCGAAATGGCAAACATCTCATGGAGAGCTAATTCCATCTCTACACACGGCACGAAGAAAGTTCCAGTGTGGTGATTGTACAACTCCAGTAAAGCCAAGAACAAAGACTGGTTGGTAGGGATACCATGTTCAGTAGCCTTTATGGCACGGCACAAGCCGGTACCACTCAGATCCTCCTTAAAGGTACCCAATACCCACCAGGTCAATTCACTCCACTTCTTGTCAGGGTGAACCCAGCCCTCGATTCGATAGGTTCCCGTCAGGTAAATACATTCGGCCGCCAGATGCCTGTTGGCGAAGATGGAAGCCCCGAATAGATGCACATCCGCAGTAAGGTCTATGAGCCTATGACATAAAGCAACACCCGCAAAGTATATGACGCACCGCCCTGAGCATACGTAAAAGCGTCCTTCCTCTTAGAACTATTGTCTACCATGAACGACTCGTGATTAACCTACTTGACTCGGGGTTAGGTTCCACTCCATACACCATCTTTCGACGAAACAGAAAAAAAACGACAACGGTAGGTGTCGATCAGTCGCCAAAACATATAAAGGAAGGCCATCGTTCTCAAAATACCAGTTCATTTTGAGTTCTAGGAGATTCGTCTCCTTCAGAGACAACTGCTCGCTAAAAAGAAATTGGGTCTTTAGCATCCCCGTGCCAGCGTGGAGAGAGGGTGTCAGCCTACCCTGATCTAACATACAGCAAAAATAACCCTGACACTGCTCTTGTATTTGATCCAGTCGCCCCACGGGTTGACCCTTGGCGATCAATCTCCTTGTCGGCTCAATGATCTCCTTATCAACAATTGTCTGTAGCGTGCAGATGGAAGAGTCGTAGAGAACCTCATTGAAGAAGTAGGTGGTCACGAAAACTACACGAAACAAGAACATAAGTCTAAGATATGTTTTAACATTTTTCTTTTGTTAAACAAGCATCCGCGCAAGTTCTACCTAATAATATTGTATTTCAGCAGGCTAGATCCGTGCATGTACTGTATAATAAGCCTGCACATCAGCAAGAAAGCATCCGCGCAAACACCACTTTGCAGAACTGCGATTCAGCGAGAGAGCATCCGCGCAGGCACTATATAGTGTGCCTGTGCATCAACAAAAACTTCAGCACATCTTACAGTCATTACTTTGAAAAAGCAATGACCATGCGCATCAATTGATAAAGCTTCAGCGCATCTACAGACACTCCTCGGAAGAGAAGTGCTCATGCGCATCGGCAAGAAAAGCTTCAGCACATCTACGAGACGATACTCCGAAGAGTAGACGCTCATGTGCAAGTTTATTACTTGCGATCGACGACCGCACATCGCTATGAACTATGATGCCGACGGATGGAGGGTCAGCAATGTCGATGACCTATATAGCTACTTTCCCCTAGCCTTCTCCGTAGTCGCTTTAGGAGCTTTCAGGATTCTTGATCTCTTGGGAGCCGTGGCAGGAAAGCTAGGGTTTGAAGGAAGAAGAGAGCTCTGACAAAAGCTTCAATTGGAAGAAAGGACAAAGAGAGAAAGTTTTCTCTCTTCGAACAGTCTCTGACTTATAAGAGGAAGCCATGTCAGCAAAATACTTCGTATTCGATGACACTCTTTGTACGACGTAGGAATTAAGAGTTGAGATCATGATGATCGTTCCCTAGAAACGAGGAGTTATTATCAACTTTTAATGAAAAGACGGCTCAAGGCATTTAATGCTAAAAGCTAAGCGTGATGACAGCCTGTCAGCAAGCGTGATGTGCACTTTTTGCAAAGGGCACGCGTCATGCTTCTGTTCAAAGTATTCCGAGCTTGATTCAAGTTCGAAAAACTTTGAAAGGGGTCTTATAGAAGCATAAAAATAAGTGCAGCAATCCCAGAAGTGCAGATAGCAATAGACACTGCCTATAGTTCACAAAAGTACATAAGACAACGATTTTCTAAAAGTGCAGAAAAGAACAAGTCACAAGAGATGAACGAAGACAGTGTATAACAGAAAAGTTATTTATTAAAATCATGTCTACAAAATCTTTTACAAATTCTTCATGATTACATCTAAAGACAAATGGGCAGTCTTCAGAAAGTACACAGTCCCCCTAAATGCGCAGCAGTATCTGCGTGAATCACTTTCCTCGTCAGAGCAAGCCACTTCATAGTCAGACACGAAGGAACTCCAATATGGCTAAGGAAGCAGCTATTGGCCCGAGCAAGAACGCAGATCCTGCTCGCAACACTATTGCGGCTATTGAGCGGGGCAGAGCACAACTTATGGCTCTTCGGGTTGGCAATAAATCTAAACCCGGTAGCTTAGACTTCGAAGATCTCCAAGATGTTGTTCAGGTTCGAACTCCTTATGCCAAATGCTCAAGTGCATCTCAAAACCCAATAGTCGTTCTTCTACAAGGATATAGCTTCTTTAAACGAAGAGATCCACAACCAACAGTCGACTTGTGCAAGGCCAACAACCGTTTGAAGCTAAGACAGGATCTAGCATAACTGTGGGAATGCTAAAGAATAGACATAGATCCTCAGAAAAGCATCCCTTTATATAGGTTGAGTGTGGTCCAACACCAAATGCTACATGCCATTGGTCAAAGACCCTCAAATTAATAGAATGAACCTAGGACTCAGCATAATGAATCTTATTTAATAAGTTCATTTGACTGAATCCTAGGCCACGAACTTCTTGAATTCCCCAAAAGACGGCAGTAACTAAAGATACATTTACTCAACAGACACTAAGGGAAGTCATTAATCACAAAGAGCTCTCACAAAGTCCTTAGACGTTTCATAAAAGTGCAGTAGCTTCACAAAGCTCTCAGAAGTTCCTTATTGCTTCGTAAAAGTGCAGTGGCTTCACAGAACCCCACTAACAGTCTCCCCATCACCCAAAAGCATAGTGACTCAATCGTCTTCAAAACATAGTCTCCTCATCGCCCAAATACGCAGTGACTCAGTCGTCTTCAAAACACAGTATCTTCGTCGCCTAAAAGTGTAGTAACTCAGTCATCTTTGAAACACAAGTCTCCTCGTCGCGCAAAAGTGCAGTAACCCAGTCGTCTTCGAAACACAAGCCCCAAAAGTGCAACGGCTCAGTCGTCTTCGAAACACAAGTTTAAAAAGCACAGTGACATCAAAGCCTCATCTGAAGCACAGGTCGCATAGATGCACATTCCTATGAGGTGGCATTATTCAACGGGGCTAGTCTGGCACCTATATCATATCAGATATGACCCAGCCAGTTTGTTTAAACCACTGCTCCTAAGATAAGAACAAAGTTTAATTTTGTTAATAGGAGCAATATCCAATCGATTTTGTTTAAACCACCGCTCTGAAGATAAGAACAAAATTTGTTATGTTGATAAGGGTAATATCCAATAAGGTTTGTTTAAAACTGCTGCCCCAAAGATAGAGACAAAATCTGATTCTCTAGATAGAAGCCAAACCCGTTCGCCTACATGTAAACAAAAAGTCTCAAGCTGTAGATGCACGCCAGGTGTCGTCTATTCGGTTATGTTGATAACCACCTGAAGACCTTGATAGGAGTGAATCTCAACGTCCATCATGTGTCTGCTCAATAGCAGCCCTTACCGTGCAATGACAGCAGATTCTCTCACATCTTAATGTGCAGTGCTCCTGTATGCCCAACAAACCTCAAGCACATCGTATATGTGCTAGGCCTATAAATAGAAGTTTTCCTTCATTAAAAAGGTCGATATTTTTCTGATCAGCAACCCCGAGTACCAATCTCGAGCGTCAGAAAGTCAGAGCAAGTTCAAGTCATCGTCAGATCGTCAATGGAGTAAAGGAGCTACTGCAGTGCTCAATCTCCATCGTCACACTTTCCTAAAAAGTCTTGTACTTAAATCTTCTATTCAAGAGTTCTTTTTGTACTTCTTATACGTTTGAATATAAAAGTTCGTTCAACCTTTTGTCATGGAAAACATATACCCTTTAAGATTATTACCGAAGGAGAGGTATCCTTCTTTCTTCTTCGACAGTATTACGAATAATGAAGCATCACTAGTGCCATGATCAACCGCTGTCGAGGATCCATTTGCTTCTAGCAAGGGTAGGGTGTTCCACCTACAAAAGAGTTTGTAGATGAAACTTTTTGTACCCATTTCTTGTAGGATCCTGAAATGCTAGTCTTTGGTATCCATGCACATAACTTCAAATCAACAAGCTTTCTTACTCGACATGCAGGAGAGATATGACCAATGGTGCCACAATAATGACATCTAGCATGTTGAGTGTCAAATGCGGTGTGTTGTGCATGATTGGTAGGTCTTGGTCTTCTAGTTGGATATTTGTAATAAAATGCATGCCTATTAGTCTTCTTGGACAAAGATTTGGTTGGGTTTGGTCTGACATTGTTGGTTTTGACAGTGTTTCGGTATTTCGGTAAGTAACACGTGTTAGGGTAGGAAGAAGCAACCTCTGGCTATTTTTCTAACCTAATTTTCAACTTTTGGGAAGTGTCTGTAGAAGTATAGAAAATATGGGGTTCGTGCGGATCACAATTTGCCGCATATGTACTTTAGGCCAAACAGGTCCGCATAATGGACGCCGCATGGAAGATTCAACACCTTATGCGGCCCGTCGACAACCACACTGATTCGAGCCGCAGAAGAAAGATATGCGGCCAAGTAGATCATTTCGTCTGATAAAGCTGACAAGTTCTGTCAAAACTGACAAAAA
Source organism: Iris pallida (assembly GCA_029216955.1). Taxonomy (NCBI): domain Eukaryota; kingdom Viridiplantae; phylum Streptophyta; class Magnoliopsida; order Asparagales; family Iridaceae; genus Iris; species Iris pallida. The sequence goes on from JANAVB010025440.1 coordinate 27,688, forward strand.
TGACAGCTCTGACACTCTAAAAAAAGATAAGACGTGAGACGTCACCAAAAGCAGGGTTCATACACTTTCATGCGGCTAGAAGGAGTGTTACCCAAGCCGCATAAACCTTTTGCGGCTCAAACATATGCGGCCCCAAAGTCTCCAAACTTCATACGGCCAAGGGTGACTGTGACCCAAGCTGCATGAGCTTTATGCGGCCCAAAATACAGAATCTATGCGGCTTAAAAGTCCTTAGCTATATGCGGGCTAAGGAAGATTACGACTTAAGGCGCATGAGTCTCATACGGCCCCACATAGTCAAAAACTGAGAGATTCATGTCGCTCAAAATGACTCATATCCTGCGATATGACATATGGCAGGCTGACCAAGTCTCAACCACCCAGATTTACTACAACAAAATCCCAACAAATCGACAGCTGGCGGCCAAAGAGCGGGTCTTCACGTGCTGATTAGCCACGTGGCCACAGGCCATATATGCGGCTCAAAAATACATATCACTATAAATAGCAGGGTGCCATACCCCTACAAAAGGCTGGCAACCTTCGAAAGGCAATTTCTTCACCAGCTAAAGACTGCGTCAGATAGTCCACGGAGTAAGACAGAGTTGATACACTTTCCCGAGCCTCCACCATCACCCCCCAGAATCAAAAACTAAACAATTGTACTTAGATTATTTTCTAGGATTTCTTTCTAGGCTTTTCTTTGTACAAGCGAGTTTGCAATCAATTTTAGTGTTTCTATAATACATGTCTTTGATTTTTAATGGAAAACACGATGGCGACTCTTCTGGGGACATCCTTCTTCTCTGACGAGAAGCTGGTGACGCAATCTGACACATCCAAGCTCGACTCTATGCAGTAAATGCTTGTGGTTCGTTTTGACCAACAAGCCTTCGAAGAAATGCTCTCTGAAGGGAGCGCCAGCCCATCACAGAAGCGAGCCAACCCAAAGAGAACTCGTAAGACATCAGTGCGCAAAACTGTTGCCTCTGACCAAGTTTTCGAAGAAGCTCCTTCTGCAGCCCATGACGGTGACCAAAGCTCTCCTGTGGCTTTACTTTCGACCCCAGAGGACCCCACTATCCCCAAATCCAGCAGAGAAAAATACTACGATGCTGAGTTTTTGGGGGCATAAGAAAAATCCATGCGGACAAAGAAGAAGACGCATAAGAGAGATGGACAGTCTGTCTATACGGCAGCCAACTCTGGCCGTAGGCAGACAACTCATACGGCAGCCAACTCTGGCCGCAGAAAGACGGCCCATGCGGCAGCCAACTCTGGCCACAGGAAGATGGACCATACGGCAGCCAACTCTAGCCGCAGGGAGATGGCCCATGCGGCAGCCAACTCTGGTTGTAGGAAGATGGCCTATGCGGCAGCCAGCTCTAGCCGCAGGAAGAAAGCCCATACGGCAGCCAATCCTGGCCTCAGACAGGATGTCTCATATGGCCCTGTCAGAAACTATGTGTTCGACCGTCTCTCATGCAGGCCCAACTCCATGCGGCTCATTGAGAATGTGGGATATATCAATCTGGACTCTTTTTACTATGCACCTTCGGGTGCTAAGTCAAAGAAGTCTAGGGCAGTACGGGCCTAACAAACCCGGTCAACTGCCCAAGTTGCCGACTGTCAGTGGGCCCCGTTAACTGTTATACGGGCTCCTGATGAAAAATTGTACAGAACCACCTGCGTCCAGTCCCCCGGGGCTAACGGACAGGGTGGATCTTTAAAGTCTCCCTCCAACGATCCAGAGCAAGTGCTCTTACTAGCCTCGGATCAGGGAGCAAACATGATACCCAAGCACATGTGCGCTCGGGATACCCGAGTCCACAAGTTTGGTGCAAAGGTAGAACAGCTTTCTACCGACTTGCGTGAGGCGATTACTCACAAATTCAAGGTGGCAACATTGGCATGCGATGAGTCCCTCTCGGGAGGTCGTTACACCCAAGTCATCATCAACTGCTGCTGCGATAAATCGGCAGCACCTGAAGGTCGACAGTCAGTTTTTCAACGACTGCAGAAGCCAGCACCTGTCCAACAACAACTCAAGAAACAGGTACAAATTCCAGGAGACGAGGAGTTTCTTTTCGCCTCCTATAATTCAACTCAGAAGGTTCCTCCTGGCAACGGAGGAAAGAAGACATGCTCTTCCAGCCCGACAATCTCGGCCAGTATTGCAAGAAAACTCTCATATAGAGGGTTACCGCCCACAACCACAGGGGGTGTCTATTTAGGCACTCGATCCAAAAAAAACTTTCTGCACCTAGGGGTGCACCTTCGGCCTCCTTAGGAGGAGATGAAGTTGGGGGTAGCAGTCCCCTCAATATATGCGATAATCCAGTGTACCAAGAGCACACATAGGGGGTAGAGATCCCCCAGAACTGTGCAACAGACTTGGACTTCCATGAGGGCCACCTCCCTCGCCAAGACGATGCGGCTTCCTGTACAGGGGGTAGCACCCCTTCCGAGTCTGAAGAAGATGACATTCCGACATTCCCCGATGATTTCTCTGTACAAGGGTACGATACAGAGAGCACCTCTGCTACGATCCCTTCTACCTCTACCCACGTGAGGTCAGTCTTTATGGCTGATGATGATCATGAAGCGCCTACTGACCGACAACGTCTAGAAGTACTTGAGGTCATGCTCCTGTCCTTGGTCAAGTATGTAGACGAAATCAAAGCCGCCTTGCCAACTCAACCAGCAAGGACACCTGGACAAACAAGCTTGGGACCCGCAGTCAACACGGACTCCAACACAACCACCCCTCCTTTGGGTGATGATCCTTTAGGACCATCCGTTCCTTCAGCTGCAGACGAAGCCAAGGAGGAGAGAAGGGAAGTCCAGAAGCTTCGAGCAATGTTCAATGACCAAGACTCATCTCCGGACCTCAGAATACGGCAGCCGTATCCCGTTGCATGGAGAGATGTGTCTTTTCTACCATGGTATAAGCCTTTTTATATCGATTCATATGACGGAAAGACCTTTGCTAGTCGGTACATGACTTACTTTGAAGTCACAACCGACCACTTGTCGCATAGTGATGCCATCCTCTCACGATTATTCATCGGAGCATTGGAGAAGATCGCATTTGACTGGTACCATAACCTTCCCGACAACTGCATCCATTCTTTTGACGGCTTCAAGCACATGTTCCTGGAGAGATTCTACGAAGTGGGGCATGATGTGACGATGTCATCTCTCATGGACGTCGTTCAGGGAGAGAGGGAGCTAACAAGGAACTATATCGAGCGGTTCCGCCAAATCGTAATGAGATTGCCCCAAGGCAATCCCGAGAGCGCCTTGATTAAAATTTACCAGAAGAAGTTGCTCCCCGCAATTAGCCTCTGGATGGGCGACGATCAGTTCAGGGATTGGACGGCCATCATCATAAGTGCTACCAATATGGAGGCAAAATTGAAAAAAGGCTTGCCAGTTGGGATTACACATCCCAGATGGAGAGGATAAGAGAAGACGTCCTGGTTCCACCTCCAGCAACAACGCCCGAGAGTTATGATAAAAAATGCGAGTGGCACTCTCATTCGTCCGAGTCACCTACTTACGACTCCGATGGCAGCATTGGAGACGTATTCAGACAGACATTTTTAGTCAATATGACATTCGCTGATATTGAAAAGGAAGGAGAAGACCTACTCGAACCACTTGAGTTAGAGCCATGGGTCCAGCAACTAGATGTACAATGGGAGAAACGCTTTGAACTTCGTGATCCTCCCTCTGAAGATGAGGTCATGCAAGTTAACCTCAGTGATGAATCCTCTCTGAAGCCAATCTTTGTCAGTAAAAGCCTGACAGACGGCAAGCGGGAGTCATTGTTGCAACTCACCAGAGAATACATTGACGTCTTTGCCTAGAGCTATGAAAACATGACAGGGTTAAATCCCGAGATCGCACTTCATAAGCTCAATATTTACCCGAACGTAAAACCAGGCAAACAATAGCAGTGGCAGTTTCGTCCAGACATCATGAAGCAGAAGTAAACAAGCTTATAACCAGCAGTTTCATCCGTAAAGAGCAGCACCCAGACTGGGTAGCCAACATAGTACCAGTCATTAAGAAGAACGAAAAGATTCGATTTGTATCGATTTTCGTAATCTAAATGCGACATACCCTAAGGATGAATTTTCTCTTCCGATCACCGACATAATGATCGATAATACAAGTGGCTTCGAGCGCATATCCTTTATGGATGGCTTTTCAGGTAACAATCAAATCAAAATGTCTCCTGATGACGAGAAGCATACGTCATTCCGAACACCGATCGGCGTGTATTGTTATACGGTCATGCCCTTTGGCCTAAAGAATGACGGTGCTACATATCAACATGCTATGAGCGTCATCTTCAGAGATCATTTGTGCAGAACGGTGTAATGTTACGTTGATGACATCGTTGTCAAATGTCACTCCAAAAATGATCACTTATAGGATTTGAGAACAGTGTTCGACCTTATGCGAGCACACAACCTGAAGATGAATCCCACCAAGTCTTTCTTGGGTGTGTCCAGCGGGAAGTTCTTGGGCTTTGTCATTACTTCCCGGGGCATTCACATAGATCCTGACAAAACAAAAGCAACCATGGAGATGAGTCCACCGAGGAACCTCCGTGACCTCTGTGGCCTCCAGCAAAACTAGCCTATATCAGGATGTTTATATCTAACCTCTCAGGGCAATGTCAACCCTTCACTCAACTTGTGAGGAAAGATGTCTCTTTCGTATGGAACAAGGAATGTCAGCGTGCCTTTGATGACATTAAGGAGTACCTAATGAATCCGCCAGTTCTGGTAGCCCAGGTCGCCAGAAAGCCCTTCCTGCTCTATGTACGGATGAAAGAACACTCCCTCGATGCTTTGCTAGCACAAAGTAATGACGTAGGACATGAACAAGCCATTTACTATCTCACCCGGATGATAGTAGGACCGGAACATAGGTACACCACCGTGGAGAAGGAGTGCCTTTCCCTAGTGTTCGCCATTCAGAAAACACGACATTATGTGACAGGGCAGACCATCCATGTTGTTTCACGAGTTAATCCTCTCAGGGTTCTCACGACCAAGACAGGCGCACTTAGTTCTCGTCTAGCCACCTGGGCGATACTATTATCCTCATACGACATGGTTTTTATTCCGCAGAAGGCTATCAAAGGTTAAGCCCTGGCTGACTTCTTAGCAGCCCATCCAGGCTCAAAAACAGCCAAAATTTATGAAAAAATTCTCGACGAAGTCGTCGCCTCAAACATGACTTCGTATGACGCCATTTGGCGAATGTTATTTGACGGTGCTTCAAGAACGGGGCCACAAGGTGATATCATCGATGGAGTCGGGATAGTATTAATTTCTCGCTCTGGGTTGGTGGTCAATCGGGTATATTCTCTTACAGAACCCTGTTCAAACAACGTAGCTGAATATAACGCTCTAATCATCGGACTCTAAATCACAAAAAAAGTGGAGATCAAGTACCTGGAAGCATATGGCGACTCACAGTTGGTTGTTAACCAGATCTGAGGTTCATACGAGGTTCGTAACGAGGACCTGATTCCCTACTATCAGACAGCAATTGCCATCATTGCAAACTTGGAAGGGTTCTTTATGGAGCATATTTCTAGGCTCCAAAATATCGAAGCCGATGCCCTAGCAGGCCTCGCCGCTTCCTTGGCACTTCCAAATGATACTTATTATCTAGTCGACGCGATAGGCCATGAGCTGGTCTGTCCCAAGAACAATGTTCAACTGGATACAAGTTACTGTACCCAGATAATCGATGATATACAAGACTGGAGACGCCCGTTCGTCGACTTTGTAGTCTACGGAATTCTGCCAGAGAATGTGGAGGAAGCAACTTCAATCAGAAGACGTTCTCTCAGATTCTTTTATGATACAGAGACGAAAATGTTATACCGACGATCCTACGATGGGCTACTATTAAGATGCCTGTCAAATACAGAAGCCAAAGAAGCCTTATACGAGATTCACGAAAGCTCTTGCGGGACTCACCAACCTGGCCAAAAATTATAGGATCGTCTCCGCCGGATAGGCTATTTCTGGCCCACAATGGTAGCAGATGCAGATGATTATGCAAAGAAGTATAAGGCTTGCCAGATCCATGCAAATTCTATACATCTGCCATACGAATTCTTGTACCCGATAGTGGCCTCTTGGCCATTTGAAGCATGGGGAATGGACATCATTGGGCCAATCACCCCACCGTCGTCTAGGGGGCATCGGTTCATACTTGCAATCATCGATTACTTCTCCAAATGGGCGAAAGCTGTTCCGCCGACAGAAGTAAAAACATCGAACATGATTAGCTTCATAAAACATCACGTCATCTACCGTTTTGGACTGCCCCGGAGGATTATTCACGACAATGGTCCGCAGTTTGCAAGCCACGCTTTCTATCAATTTTGTGACAAGAATCAGATTTAGAACATGGCCTCTGTTGACACAAAGTCACAGTCAACCAAATATTGATAGAATTGACTAAATGATACTTGTGATAATTCAATACGACACATGAAGACTACATCCAGCACAAGTCAGACGATAGCCCAGTTTTGCAATACAAGTAATTTTTGAGTCTGTATTTTACTATTTTATTGAGTCTAGACTTATGTAAACTGAGCTGTGCTAAGCATCTGAGACTTAACCTATACCCATACCCAAAATCCAAAAGCTCCACACACATCCAAATTAGCCCATTGGACCTATAACCCATTATGTGCTCTGGAGACAGAGTTCGGGCCGAACTCTGCCTCCACACAGAGTTCGGGCCGAACTCTGTCTCCACACAGAGTTCGGGCCGAACTCTCTCCTAAAAATCAGCACCCTAATTTTTAGGGTTGGCTGGTTGCAAGTTGTCCAACGGCCAAATTTTTGAATGATCCAACCAGAATTCTGGCCAAATTTTGCCTACCTGGTATCCTATAAATAGGCCATGAATTCTCTTATTTTTATTCATCCAATCTTCTCTTCTCTTTAAAGCTTAATACAAGCCATACCCTTCTTCATCTACTAGCCACATGCTCCCTAAGCTTCAAGTGCTCAGCATTTTTCAGTTAGGAGTTTGTACAAGAGTTCAAGAAGTTGCTTGGAAAATTCCAAGCATCGCCACTGCGATCTTTGTAAGAAGTTGACGTGCTCTTCTGAAGAAAAGGTACTGGGTGTAACTACTATTTCACAAATAGTGGATTTAATCCTGAGCTAGAGTTCTTAGGCCTGGACTAGTCCTCCACGAGAGAAACCAGGTTAAAAATCGGCTGTGTTTGCGTATGCTTTCTTGCTCCTTATTTATTTCCGTATTTACTCTGATTACTTTAAGCTTGTGAAAGAGTTTAATTTTTAATTGGCTATTATCGCTATAAACTCTATTCACCCCCCTCTAGAGTTACCATCTGTTCTTTAATTGGTATCAGAGCTCTGTTCTCTCAACAAGGACTTATATCCTAGAGCTGATCCATGGCAACCACACAATCTTTGATTTCCAATCACGGTGAAGGACAGTCCACTCATAGGTCTCCCCTATTTGATGGAACTAACTACACCTATTGGAAAACAAGGATGAGCTTTTATCTCAAGTCGCTAGATTTTGACCTGTGGACTATCGTCACCGATGGTTACAAAAAGCCCGCCAGGATAGTTGTCAATGGTGATCTCGTTGAGAAAACCCATGACAAATATTCTGACGAGGAGAAGAAACATGAAAGTCTAGACGCGAGAGCTATTAATGCTTTATTCTGTGCTATAGACAGGAATGAGTTCAACAGGGTCTCAACATGCACCACCGCTCATGAAGTATGGAGACTTCTAGAAGTGACGCGTGAAGGAACCACCCAAGTCAAGGAATCGAAGATAAGTCGTCTCACTCAAGAATATGAGGCTTTCAAGATGAAGCCAAATGAGACGATCACACAAATGATTACAAGATTCCTCGACATCATCAATCCCTTGTCTTCTCTCGGCAAATAATATTCAAATCACAAGAAGATTCGCAAGATACTTAGAGGGCTACCAAAGATTTGGAACCCCGAGGTGACAGCCATTATAGAAGGAAATGATCTCACAACTATGTCCATGGAGACTTTGATGGGTAAGCTGATGACTCATGAGCTTGACCTCAAAGACTTCAAAGAGCCTGCTCCTAAGGCTAAGGAGATCGCACTCAAAGCTCACCGACGGAGGGATGACCCCGAAGAGACGAATGACGACAACTCGAAAGGTGATGATCAAGCTCTCCTTGTCCGCAACTTCAAAAAAATTCCTTCACTTCAACCGAAGAAAGAAGGAACCACAAGAAGATGACGAAGAAGAGCCAACTTGCTACGATTGTAAGAAGACTGGATACGTCCGAAAAGACTGTCCATTATTAAAGAAGAGCAACCGTTATAAGAAACCATACAAGAAGACTTTCTCAAAGAAATATGCCAACACAAGCATTTGGCATGAAAGCGAAGCTAGTGACTCCGAGGAAGAAAAGGACTCTCCTCAAGATGCTGCAAACGTGTGCCTAATGGCAACGTCCGACAAGTTATCAAACGAAACTCTTGATGATTTCACTTTTGATGAACTTGGCGATGCTTTCACCGATTTACTTGATGATCACAAAAAGGTCATTGGTAAATATAAACATGCCAAGGAAAAGATCAAAAGTCATGAAGTCGAAATACAAAGACTTTCTTTATTGCTTGATAACCTTAGAGACACGTCACCCACGGAAGTCACAAATGAAGTGTCTAAGCTTAAACTTAGCCTTCATGATGCCAAAGCACGTATTGAACAACAAACACAAGAAATCATCGTACTCAACACGGAGCTTGCTGAAGAAAAGAGTAGACACAAGATTTCTGTTACTAAGATATATGGTTTGAATGCTAAGGTAAATGAACTGCAGGCTGTCTCTAAGAAATTAGAGAATAGATTGGGAAAACAGGTTGCTCAACCTCAAACCCAATCACATGAGATACACACAAATCACAACACTACTCATACTAGTCAACCACGTCATATACCTGCAGCACGCAATCATGCTTTCATGTACACCCACTTTCATAAAGCACACAAACCACATGCACGTAGAAATAACTTTTATATGACACATGATCACCATGCTACACATAGATACAATCATCACCATGTTGCACATAAACAAAATCACCATCACTCTACATATAGACATCATCACCATGCTATTCCATATAGACAATATCACCATGCCACTCCATATCACTCTACATATAGTCATCATCACCATGCTAACTCTACATATCATCATGATACTCCTCATCACTCTACTTATAGACATCATCAGCATGCTCCTAACATAAATAGGAATGCTACATGTATTTATTGTGGATTACATGGACACATTTCACCACAATGTAGAGTTAGAAGATTAGTAGATAGAACCATATATGCATGGTTTCTGAAAACTAACTTTTCAAGACCCTCAAGAACTTGGGTACCAAAGGTCACATCTACTCTTGATGTAGATGGACCTTCCCTCCTCAACTAAGAGTAAGTGGATTCTCGATAGTGGATGCTCGCGGCATATGACGGGAGACGCAAATCTTTTCGCATCACTATCGATGAAGAGAGAAGGATATGTATCCTTTGGCAACAACCTAAAAGGGTATACTATAGGTAATGGCATTATTGGTCATCCTCCCTCTTCCGTAATAAAGGATGTCTGCCTAGTGACCGAGTTAAAGCATAACCTGCTCAATATTAGTCATCTTGCTGACCATGGATACGACATTAACTTTGGACAAAATAAATGCTTTATTTATGATAGGTCAATGGGAGACATTACTTTTGAAGGGATAAGAGAGGATAATATTTATATTTTCTATCTGTCTAGAGATACTAACAATGCAGGTAGATGCCTATATGATCATAAGGATGAAAGACTACTGTGGCACCAGCGTCTTGGTCATGCCAATATGGATACTATATCCAGGCTACCGACCAAGAAGCTAGTTAAAGGCTTGCCCGACGTCACATTCAAAAAGGACACGGTATGTACCGAATGTGAATTGAATAAGGCAACCAAGTCCTCATTTCATTCTATAAACTCTGTAAGCACTACTAGACCCTTGCAATTACTCCATATGGATTTATTTGGCCCTAGTAGAGTAGCCAGTCTTGGTGGAAAACTCTATGCTTTTGTCATTGTTGATGATTTTTCAAGATTTACATGGGTTTTCTTTCTTACAAATAAAAGCGATGCTATGTCAGTTTTCAAGATCTTTGTTAAGAAAGTTCAAAACGAAAAAGGCTACATGATTACTCGAATCCGAAGTGATCATGGAGGCGAATTCAAAAATACTGATTTTGAAAAGTTTTGTGATTCTAATGGTTTTGATCATGAGTTTTCTTGTCCAAGAACTCCTTAACAAAATGGTGTTGTGGAGCGGAAGAATAGGACTATTGGCAATATGGCTAGAGTCATGTTGAACAAGTTCTCACTTCCGAAATACTTTTGGGCTGAAGCTGTCAGTATAGCATGCCATATTTTAAATAGGGTGCTTATTCGTCCTATTACAAAGAAAACACCCTATGAGCTTTGGTTTGGAAGAACCCCAAATATTTCTTATTTTAGAGTTTTTAGTTGTAGATGTTTTATCCTTAACACCAAAGACAACTTAGGCAAATTTGATACCAAAGCTGACGATGGTATTTTCCTTGGCTATGCTGCCAAGAGCAAGGGATACAGAGTATTTAACAAACGCTCATTAATTATGGAAGAGTCTACAAATGTGACTTTTGATGAAAATAACAGAGCAGCAGCTACTCTTGATGATGATGTTGAGCCATCAACTTCTACTCCAATGAATACCACAACCGAAACCAATTCTCTGGAGGGCTTGCCAAAGAAATTCTCTTTCAAGCCGTCACATCCAGAAAATTTGGTAATAGGTGAGGTTTCAAGTGGAGTAACTACTAGATCATCATTAAGAGACTCTATTGCTAGCACTGCCTTTATTTCACAAATTGAGCCAAAAAATATTTTAGAAGCTTTTAATGATGAATTTTGGATTTCTGCTATGCAAGAGGAACTCAACCAATTCGAGAGGAGCCAAGTATGGAAACTCGTTCCTAGACCGGCTAATCACTCGATTATTGGTACTAAATGGGTTTTTAGAAACAAAGTAAATGAAGATGGTTCAGTCACACGCAACAACGCTCGTCTAGTAGCCCAAGGATACAACCAAGAGGAAGGTATCGACTATGATGAGACGTATACTCCTGTTGCTAGATTAGAATCCATTCGGATGCTTTGTGCATTTGCAAATTTTCAAAAATTCAAATTATTTCAAATGGATGTTAAAAGTGCTTTCTTGAATAGATTTATTAAGGAGGAAGTTTATGTGAAAAAACCTCCTGGCTTTGAAAATTACAAATTTTCCAACCATATTTTCAAGCTGAAGAAAGCGCTATATGGCCTTAAACAAGCCCCTAGAGCTTGGTATGAACGGCTAAGCAATTTCTTGCTTGAGAAAGGTTTTTCAAAAGGGAAAATTGACACCACACTTTTCATAAAATCTTTTAAAGACACTATTCTCTTAGTCCAAATATACGTAGATGATATTATTTTTGGTTCTACTGATGAAACCCTCTGTTAAGATTTTGCCAAGTGTATGCAGACCGAGTTTGAGATGAGCATGATGGGGGAGCTCAACTACTTTCTTGGACTGCAAGTCAAACACATGTCAAATAGAACTTTTACCTGTCAGTCAAAGTATACAAAGGACATGCTGAAGAAATTCGACCTTGACAACGTTAAACCTATCAGCACTCAAATGGCAACTACAACTAAACTTGAACCAGATGAAAGTGGCAAACCCGTAGATCAACGTAAGTATCGAGGTATGGTAGGCAGTCTACTCTATTTAACTGCTAGTCGTCCTGATATTATGTTTAGCGTTTGCCTGTGTGCTAAATATCAAGCAAATCCTAAGGAATCACACATGACTGCTGTTAAGCGTATCTTTCGATACCTTAAGGGTACGGTTACAGTGGGCCTATGGTATACCAAGTCAACATCATTTGACCTCATTGGTTACTCTAATGCTGATTTCGCCGGATGCAAGGTCGACCGTAAAAGTACGAGCGGCACGTGTCATTTATTAGGAAAGGCTTTAGTCTCTTGGTTTAGCAAGAAGCAGAATTCTGTCGCACTATCCACAACAGAAGCTGAATACATCGCAGCTGGGCATTGTTGTACACAAATTCTGTGGATAAAGCAAACCCTTGAAGACTATAACTTATCTTTTATGCACATTCCAATCTTTTGTGACAACACTAGTGTTATAAATCTCACTAAGAACCCCATTTGTCACTCACGCACGAAGCACATTGAAATACGTCACCACTTTTTGCGTGATCATCAGCAAAATGGCACTATTAACTTAGAATTTATTGACAGCTAGCAGATTTCTTCACCAAACCTTTATTCGAAGAGCGCTTCACTTTTCTCTGTCGTGAACGTGAAATTTTGGACGAAGCTGTTATTAATTAAAATAAACCTACGTAAATATCGAGTATGTCTGGATTCTTTTATGATGAAATTGCTATGAGTACAAGCCGAAAGGGTCCTTCTGACAACAAGGCATAAAAGCCTAAGCGACACGTTGCACTAGTCCTCAAGACTACCGCTAGCTGGGATCCGGCCCCTGCAGCTAACCCATGGCAGCTTCAAAATAATAAATTATGGCATAATTCTTTGTTTATTACATGGTTCATTTTTATTTATCACATGCTGAAATACAAATTTTTCAAAATTTACTTTGCTTCTAAGTTACCTTTCTGTCATTCTCCACTTGAGTCTCTCTTGTATATGTACTCACTTTTACTTTTCCTTTGGTCTCTCTCACTTAACCAATTTTTTCAGCCTGATTTCTGTTCTATCAACAGAATCCAAAATTCGGGCCGAACTCTGCCCTACCCAGAGTTTGGGCCGAATTCGGTCTGGCTGTTCCAGAACCGAGAATAGTCTCAGCCGCTGATCAAAAATGGATCCAATGGTCCATATTTGTTCCGACCAATTGGAACCCTTCACATATTTTTGGGCTCTCCTCTCCCTTCTCCTCCATTGCCACCTTTTCCACTTCTCCAAACCCTTTTTCTCAAAACCCTAACCCTGATTCTTCCTTTCTAGAGCTCATCTCTTCCCCAAACTCAAGGAGAAGGCTTCCCTCGTCATTCTCCTTCATTGTTCATCATCTTATTGAGGTATATCTCATCACTTTTCTATATCTCAATTTCCTCAATTATCTTTATTATTTCATGGCTCCACGTTTGTTCAATCGCGGGAAGAGACTTCGAATCGAGGGAGCATCCTCTTCGAATGCTCCTTCTCGCGTTGAACCGCCCGTTGCACCACTCGTTACACCGGCCGTTGAACAACTACCACCAATCCACCCGTTGTTCAACCCACCTCGTCCACTCGACCCCAACATGTATGATGACCAGATTTTTGTATCACTCGATGCCTCTAATGCATGGTTTAGTGATTTTCGGACACGTTCAGTGTTTGCGGGTCACCCTATCAATTTTACTATTTTCTCTCAATATGACTCACTTTTTCATGATCTTTGTCTTGACGAACTTGTCACAACCAACTCGGTCATTTATCGTAGTGCTATTCAAATGTTTTACTGCAACTTAACTCATGATGATACATATATTTTCTTATGGGTTGCGGGAATTGACATCTCTTTTGATGATTTCGATTTGGCCGAACACCTTGAGCTCCAAGAGCCAAACTCATGGGAAAAGCTTGTTGAAGCTCGATCGTTTAAATTTCTCGATGGGTCTTCACTTGAAAGCTTCAAGGACGACTTGTGTACCCCTAACACACATCCTCGTAAGCTTTTGGCCAAGTATCTCAATCGCTATTTTTATGAACTTCATCGGATTATCTTTAACACTATTCTACCCAAAGCGGGATCCACCGATGAAGTCACCTACTTTGAAATCTCGGCCTTGTATTATCTCCACTTTCATATTCCATTTAATCTTCCACGTACCATGATGGACTGGATGATTAATTGTAGGAAGAAACCAAGATCTTTGGTTTATACATTATATCTTCCGATGATCTTTCTTGCTTTTCATGTACCCCTTGATGAGTGTCAGTTCTTACCTGCCCCTGCCTTCCTCTCTAAGGCACGGCGGCTTCAGGCAGCAGTTGGCTCACTTGTTGTGTCTGAGCATTCTGATGATGAGCCGGATGCACCTCCTCTGGGACAGGATCCTCCTCCTCCTCCTGCCACTCTCGAGTCTCTTCAGACTATGCTCCGCGATCGCTTCACCTTAGAGGATGATCGTTGGACTCAGCTGGATTATCGAACCACCCTGCAGATGAGTGCCATCAGCAACTCGCTGCACGATATTTGGTACTCCATGTCTCGCCATCCTTCCATGCCTATCCCTATAGAGCGGGACCCTGGTCGTGAGGGATATCGTATTGATGTCCCTTGGGTTATTCGCTACTTGGATCCGGATGCGGCCTTCGTGGACCCTCGTCGTTCCTTCACTGATCCATCAGACGATGCTGGGCCTTCACGAGCTCGATGATAGATATGGATTCTACTTTCTGCTGCTACTGAGGATCATAGCTTATGGTTTATGCATTTTGGATTTTAGTTGATTAGTTGCTTTTATGCACTTTGGTTGTAATAGACTTATTATTATGTGTGACTCTTGAGACATTCAGTAGTTATCAGTTTCTATGCAGTTTCTTCTATTATCTTTTGGTGTGCTTGCCAGTTCTTATTTGATTATGGTTAATTGCTAAATGCCAAAAGGGGAGAAATTTTGGTATATTCTATATTCGTTTGTATCTGTATCTGTGCTTTTGGTATATTCTATATTCTTTTGTATCTGTATCTGTGCTTTTGGGAGAATATTTGTTATCATGCCATCAGGATTCTAAGCAATATTTACGGAGGAGCTATTGCTAGCTCGGCACTGATTACGGGGAAGCTATGCCATTTCTCTGAAATGTGTCCAGGTATGAATATTGAATATACAACTATCATTTTGTCAATTATCAATATGGGGGAGATTGTTGACACAAAATCACAGCCAACCAAATAATGATAGAATTGACTAAATGATACTTGTGATAATTCAATACGACACATGAAGACTACATCCAGCACAAGTCAGACGACAGCCCAGTTTTGTAATACAAGTCATTTTTGAGTCTGTATTTTACTATTTTATTGAGTCTAGACTTATGTAAACTGAGTTGTGCTGAGCATCTGAGACTTAACCTATACCCATACCCAAAATCCAAAAGCTCCACACACATCCAAATTAGCCCATTGGACCTATAACCCATTCTGTGCTCTGGAGACAGAGTTCGGGCCGAACTCTGCCTCCACACAGAGTTCGGGCCGAACTCTGCCTCCTAAAAATCAGCACCCTAATTTTTAGGGTTGGCTGGTTGCAAGTTGTCCAACGGCCAAATTTTTGAATGATCCAACCAGAATTCTGGCCGAATTCTGCCTACCTGGTATCCTATAAATAGGCCATGAATTCTCTTATTTTCATTCATCCAATCTTCTCTTCTCTTCTCTCTAAAGCTCAATACAAGCCATACCCTTCTTCATCTGCTAGCCACAAGCTCCCTAAGCCTCAAGTGCTCAACATTTTTCAGTTAGGAGTTTGTGCAAAAGTTCAAGAAGTCGCTTGAAAAATTCCAAGCATCGCCACTGTGATCTTTGTAAGAAGTTGACGTGCTCTACTGAAGAAAAGGCACGGGGTGTAACTACTATTTCACAAATAGTGGATTTAATCATGAGCTAGAGTTCTCAGGCCTGGACTAGTCCTCCACGAGAGAAACCAGATTAAAAATCGGCTGTGTTTGCGTATGCTTTCTTGCTCCTTATTTATTTCTGCATTTACTCTGATTACTTTAAGCTTGTGAAAGAGTTTAATTTTTAATTGGCTATTATCGCTATAAACTCTATTCACCCCCCTCTAGAGTTGCCATCTGTTCTTCAGCCTCGACAATATATAACCCATCGGCTAACGGTCTGGCTGAAGTTTTCAACAAAACCATAATCAAGCTCCTCAAAAAGTTTGTGTCTTCAAACAAACGCGACTGGAATGAAAAGCTTGGCGAGTGCTTATGGGCGTATTGTACCATGATTCGGACGGCTAGAAGAAATATACCGTTCTCCTTCACTACACCAAAACATCCAACTCGTAACACATTTTATTTACAATTAGTAACGGTTATTACCGTTACACACTTGTAATGGTAATAATCGTTACAATAGTTGAAAAACCATTACTAAAATTATAACTTTATAGTTTTGTTATTTTTGTTATTTTGGTAACAGTGGAAACTGTTACAAAAAGTTTAATAAACTGGCACATGCATTCCACCTGAGGGGAGTAAACTGGTGCAAAAGGAAAATTCTATATTTCCTCCGCATTATTTTTCCTTTCCCTCCTCTTCCCCCCTTTCTCTCTCCCGAGCTTCCACTCCTCCCCTTCCTCAAATCATCCAAAAACCTAACCCAAACACCAGATTTACTCCACCCAAATCCTCCATCTCCGCCTGCTCCCCATCTTCCTCTTTATAAGAGAGAGAGAGAGGAGCAGAGGTGGCTACGATAGTGGATGCTCGAGGAGTCCTGTTGGCTCCGCGATAGTGGCTGCTCGTGGAGTTCCGATGGAGTAGAGGGAGTCGCTGTTCGGCTAGATCGCCGCCCTCCGTCACCAGATCAACGATACGGAGCACCGCTGACGGCGGATGACATGTAGGTGAAGGAGAAGGTCTTCGAAGGTGATAGTTAGGGTTTCAAAGGACGCCGCAGAGAGAAGAGAAGACGAAGGCTAGATACGAGAAGGCAAAGTAACTGTCTTGCACTGTCCCTTCCATTTTAGGAAGGTTTAACTCGTTTATGTAATCTGAAGCCCCTTGGAAGGGCGTGGCTTTCCTGGAGGAAAGATAGGATCTTGGGAGGTGGTTCGTTCTCAACATCCAATCTTGGTGCTGGGAAGCGGGAATAGCAGCAGATGGTGCTGTTGGTTTAGTGCAGTGGGAGTGTTTGTGGAAATATTTCTTAGGTTTCATGGATTGAGGGTACTGCTTCATGCCTTCCTGCTCGCAGGTGAGAGTTGGTCCTATACTTTTGTTTGTTTGCAGTTTAATCAGCCTAATTCTTATTTAATGGTTGGTTTTAATGGAGGATTGAATTAGTTTGATAGTAAGTTGCGGTTGGAATTAGTTAGATTGGCTCCCTAAATTTATTTGGATGAAACTGAGAGTTGGATTCAGGCAACAACGTAGTTTTTTGTGTTTGTTCAATAGGCTTAAAATGTGCGCATGGCGAAATTTGAGCTTGACATAGTCTGTTCCTATGTTGAAGTCCGTAAGACTGTACCAAAAAATTGAAATAGGGACTTTTTTTTTGTAGAGTTGGATTCAAATTGTGGATTTTCTTTTAATGTGCTGCCGTGAGTTGAATTTAGGTTGTGTTGATCCCTATGTGGCACAGACATGGATACGACATGGTAGGCACGATATCTATTTTGGTGTGTCCTAGTGTATTCTGGAGTGACCGGGTTATGTCTAATACGTGCCCTCCATGGCACGACCTAGATTTTTGGAGTGTCTGTGCGTCCATTGCTGAAAATTATTTTACGATAGTGATTTTAGAGATTTGATTTTTAGAAATTTGGGTATTTTTACGGATTTTGGAGATTATAGGGAACTTTGAGAGATTTTTAGAAATTTGAAATTTTTTAGGATTTTTGTACAAGTAGATTCGCATCCTTCTCATACTGTTTAAGTTATTTTTGAAGTTATTAAATATATTGATGTGTAACGTTCATCCTTAGTTTATTTTATACCCATATTATTTTGTATCCTCTGCTGCATGTTGAGTTTCTGAGTGTATTTATCAACAAGTTCCATGATGAACGGCCATGGTTGTAGATTTAACCTGGTTTTGTGGCTTGATTAATGTTTTAATCAGTTCTTGCCTATCCATATCCTATTGTGGATTTAAAATAGGATTGATTAGCCAAGTTTCATTTAAATATTTTAGCACTGATTTGAAAAGTCTGGAGTGCAACTTTCATGCTTGATTCAGTTTCGACTGTAGTACCCATATTTTGCCTCATGTCTACTGCAGGTTGCCTGTAATCTGTGGATATTGTCAAGAATTTCAGGTTTAAGGGTTAGGTACCTTTTATAAATGGTGATTGCTTGATTTGTGTTCTAGTCAGTTTTGGCATATGACTTCTTCCAAAATATTACTTCAATACTGATAATTTTTATTTCAAGGTAGTAGTTCGAAATGCCTGTATTCTGGAAATAAACAGTTGTGTATTATTTACATTAGCAGACTAGTTTGCATGAACACCTGGAACATGTTGATATCGAACTACTAGTAAGTAAAGAATGATCATTTTTTTGGGTGTGATGTTGCTTTGGATTTAATCATCAATTGATTTGAACAGCTTGAATTTTCATGGCAGCCTGAGATGTTGCTAGCCAATTTTTACTAACGTGGTATTTGAGGGTTTAAGCCTTTTCAAAATGCAGGATGTTAGCATGTTCCACATAGTACATATTCTAGTAGTTGTATTTATAATGCGCTATTTCCTGCGATGGTTGTATTGAATTTGTTATGATGTTTTAGTTACTTTTGCTGGAGTCGGACTTTAACAAGTAATATGGTTACTCTTGGATGTTATGTTTCAAGACAGTAATCCAAACTTAGTTTTAGAGGGAATATCTTTTTTTCAGTATTTGGGAAGCAACTGTAACATATATATTGACCTCTAGAAACTGTAATAGCACTATGGACTTATCAGTAATGGAGCATATAATAATTTGTTAAGAAGATCGGGTTATGTCTAATCCTCCTCCTCTTCGACCCCTGTCATCGATGCCCTCCCCCTAAAGCAGAGGGGAGGAGTCGGAGAGGAGGATATTTTCTTGGAACTAGGGTTGTGAACATGCTTCTTCATCTCGCTCATGGTATCGATCTCGATTCCCGCCAAGTTTCGAAGCTTCTAGGTACCCTCGATTCCATTCTCAATTTCTTATTAGTTTCTTGATCCCAGTTCTTGGAGGCCCGCGGACAACAATGGATGATTTCTCGAATGATTTTTTTTTTCCTTTTTATTTCCAATTGTCTCGATCTTGATTACAAAACCCTAGCTGTTTGGTTCCGACGAGTTAAAAGTTTGAAGATTTGTGTTGTTCTGACAAGTTTGATGGTTTGGATTTATGGTTATGATTGGAAATTAGGGCTTTGAAGAGTTATCATGATGACGGTGGTGATAGCGGCTGTGAAGATGGAGGAAAGCTGCGTGGAGAACAGGCAGTCGGCCACGACGTCAAGCTCCTCGGAGGGGATATCAATGGCGCCTTTCATTGTGGCAATGTCATCTCTGTTGCATAGGTAACTGTTGAAGTAGTAGATTTTTTTGTTGGTTCCAATTGTGTATGATTTGGTTTCCTTCAAGGTTTGGTCTTCGCCTCTCCATCACATAGGCACAATGTCATCTCAGGAATATTCGGTGAGTTCTTGATTCCATGACTTTGTATATTATTTTTGTTGGTGGTGGTGGTGGTGATAGTGATTGTTATTGTTATATTCTGGGTTTATATTATTTATTTGCAGGAGCGGGCGAAGGAGAGCACTATGTATGGGTCTAAAGTAGGGCCGACAGGGGCCCTACTTTGCTGGAGCAGCGCTGTATTGAAGTCACCTCTAAGTTAGCCCGAATGGAATCTAAGATACAGGCAACTTCTAATGTTTCTCATCTTTGAAGGTCAGTAATCCTGCATACAGCCTCTGTTTGCAGTCATGTGGTATGTATGTTTGCACCTTCTTCTTCTTCTACTTTAAAAAAAGATGGGTCTAGCCACTTATTTCTATTAATTTGTTGTTTTTGTTTGTATTTACATAGTTGGACTAGTTTTTAAGATATAACTTTTCCTCCTTACTATTGAAGGAGGCACTAATTGATGGAGCAGCTGATCCTGCTCCTAAGCAATGGGGGAGAACAACTAACGAGGAACAGTCTGAAAGTGGTATTGGAAGTTGGCCTGGTGCGACTGTGGGTGTAAGGCCTCCAAACTGTACTCTCAGACTCTATGGTGGCGCAGCATTTGAGAGGGTCATGCATGAATTTCACTGTGCTGCATATTCAATTGTATGCCCTCAAGTGTCAAGGAAAAAGGTAACTACATTCTGATTCATGAGAATATCAGTTTTATAAGTAATGTTTGGTAAAGGAGTAAGAGCAGTTTATAGCATATAATTTAGGAGCTATTCCATCCAAGCTCTATAAATTTGGTGCTTTGTTCAAGTGATTTAGGAATTAAAAAAAAATCCTTGAAGCTGCCAACCCTCCTATTTTTCCTGTCATTAGTAGTTTAGATGAACTTTTTCTTGTATGTGGGGAGTGGGGCTGGGGTGCTGATCACTACCAAAAAAACCAACTTTAGCGACGGCCAGATCCGTCGCTTATCCGTCGGTAACATAAATTACCGACGTAATGGCGACGGATATTTGATGAAAATGGCCGTCGGGAAAAACGTCGTCGCTAAAAAATGTCCGTCGCTAAGCCGTCGGACAAATAATTATCCGACGGACTAGCGACTGGTTAGCGACGGTTGTCTTTCACCTACTTAGCGACGGATTAGCGACATGTTTCCGTCGGTTTACATGCCATATAATATTAAAATATCCGTCGCTAATCCGTCGTCAATAGGTCGGTAAAAGCGTATCAGAGAGGTTCCTGATACGCAAAATCAGTCGCTATTCCGTCGCCATTCCGTCGTTAACCTCGATGTTATAGCGACGTATTAGCGACGGGTAGGTCGTCGGCCTGGTTCTGGAAAGCTTCCATATTTCCAGAACCATGTCGACGGATAATTGGTCGCTCATCCGTCGCTAGTCCGTCGTCACCCTCGACAGATTAGCGACGGATTAGCGACCAACTATCCGTCGCTAAGTCTCTGGAAACCTACCATATTTCCAGAACCATGTCGACGGATTCGCCGTCGCTAGGTAGTCGCTCTTCCGTCGGTAACTGCAAAATATTTTATATCACCCAGTTAGCGACGGATATTCCGTCGCTCTTCCGTCGGTAACTGCAAAATATTTTATATCACCCAGTTAGCGACGGATATTCCGTCGCTCTTCCGTCGGTAACTGCAAATATTTATATAATCCGTCGCTAGTTAGTCGCTAGTCCGTCGCTAAATGTAACATCAATTAAAAAAAATTACAGAAACATTCTATTTCCTTTTCGTAAATATTACACATTCATAATATCCAATATCCAAACATCCATGTACGATCAACAAATATCCAAATATCCATCCAAACATCCATGTACGATCAACAAATATCCAAATATCCAAATTCATGATATCCAATATCAAATATCCAATAACAAATATCCAAATATCCAAATTCATAATATCCAAATATCCAAATTCATAATATCAAAAAACAGTACAAATATCATTTTCCCGGAGATGGATCGCGTGGTCGTCTCGGCGCCGCCTCGGCTCTGCGGATGTACTCTTCCACCATGTACGCCGGCACCTGGGACAACACATGCTCTGGAAGCGTGCGGAGCTGCTCTGCCGACATCATGTCCATGAGCCCAATGAGCGCAGTATCCGGTACCAGGCGGACCTCGGCATTACGGTCAAATGAATAACGTCCAGGGTCGGAAGGACCGGCAACCGCAGTAGACGTACCGGGAGCAGATGGATCTGGACCGGGAGCAGAAGGACGCGGAAGGCGCTCCAGCACATCCGACATTAGACTCCGCATTTTTGACATATCGGAGGTGAGAGTCGCAAGCTGCGTCCTCATATCGTCCGACGGGGGCGCGGGAGGAGGCGGGGGCGGTGGATATCTCGGAGTCGCGCCCTACAACGACGCCGCCATGGAACCTACGCCGTAGACGCGCCCTTTATTAAAGCCGCCGACAGACTCTACGAACACGTCGTCGTAGCGAGCGGCCATAGAAGAGGGCGTCTGGGTGGGCGTCGTTTCGCCGACAACCTCGGCAGGGGGCTCAATCTGACTAAGGGCCTCACGATATGCAGCCTATCCAATGAATGTGTTTATACTATAAGTTTTCCTAAGTTATAATCTAAATCCTATGTTTCCCTAAGTTATAATTTGAATCCTACGTTCACCTAATTAAGTTAACAATAATTATATTACTAATATAAATCTCATAAACGTAATTACTTACATCAGTCGCCTGGGCCCTCGCGTCGACGAAGCTCCCGTCTGCCCGCCTCTTGTGTGTATACAGGAATACATCGTAGGCGGTGACCGACTCCGGCTCTCTCCCCTCCTTTACAGCCTGTCGTGCCTGCATACGAAATATACGTCGAATTTAATTAACTACGTATATTAATAGTACCGAATTTAATAGTGAAATGAATTTGCGGTATCTCACCAAATCTGCACGCGTCGCTGCGTGGGGCTTTGAACCTCCCGTATGCAGAGCAGCGACCTGTCTGCTCGCCTTCGCTTTCTCTGATTTCTCCCTGTACTGAGCAGTATTCATCTTATCCAACATCTGCTCGTAGTACTCCTCCCGGAGCCACTTCTTCCTCGAATGCGCCGTACGAACGTCGTACACCGCATCCCGTATCTTCTTCCCGGCGGCGGCTTTGTAGGCCTTGCGAATCAACTCCTCGCGATGGGGGGGCCACCAGAACGTCGTCTGACATACAAATTAAATTATCACGTAATTAAAAAATTAGTGGATTAAAGAATAATTAATAATTAACCAAAAGATATATATATACCTTCATCTCCTCGAGCCAGACGTACTGCATGTTCTGAGGCACCTCAGAAAAATTGAGGTAGGGGCCATGGTAGTTTTCCCGGATAATTTGCCCGAGTATCCGGGCAGCATCAAACGGGAAAAACCTACAAAGAAGCAAAGACTGGATTATTAACTTGAATAAATGAAACAAATTTAATAAATTAACTTAAATTTACTTACGTATCACCCGCGGGCCATAGCTCTCGTCGGTTCTCGCCTATCGGCCTCTCTGGAGGCGTCGGAGGATCCGCGGGTCCGCGGATGTACTCACCGGTAGCAGGATGAAGCTGAATCCGGGGGTACTCCGGAGCCCACCCTGCAGTAACTGATGGTGTACCCGCTGGTGCATCCGGGGGCGGAACGGATCCGCTAGCGGATGGAGTCTCAGGCCTCGATGAAGATGAATGTAGCGCAGAGGTAGATCGACGGCGGAAAGAGTCTGTGGCCGGGCTCTCCAGGTCGGGATCGGAGGACTCTATATCCGGGGAATGTGGAAGGCGACCACGACCGCTACCACCACGACCGCTACCACCACGTCCACCACGGCCAGTGCCGCTACCACCACGCCCACCACGGCCAGTACCGCCACCACCAGCACCACCACGGCCAGTACCGCCACCACCAGCACGAGTGGTAGTGACCATGACCTGTAAATAGAACACATAAATATAATTAACAATATAGAAGTATAAATGAATATAAAACTGAACTAAAATATATATACCAGCAGCAGGACGACGAGTGCCGTCAAGACAATGAGAACTAAGAGTGGCATCTGTAAAAAGAAAATCATACAATAAGTAGATGATCGAACGACAAAAACATAAACTGAAATAAGAATGTGTCCGTCTAAACTGAATTCACTAAGTTAGTTGTAAGTGCTTCTAATATATACCGATATTTAATCTAATCATCGTTATCGTCCTCGTCCTCATCGTCATCGTCATCGTTCTCATCCTCATTCTCATCGTCGACTTCATCTATATCATCATCCTCATCGTCGACTTCATCTGTATCATCATCCTCATCCTCATCCTCATCCTCTTTCTACTTCTTCTTCAGGCTCAAAGTCCGGCTCGTCGTCATAGATGGTGCCTCTTATGCAAACACCAGAATTCTTGGTATCAAAGCCGTCATTGAGAAATTCGACATTTATAGCATGCTGAGTTGACTTAAACTTGAAGCCATTAACGACATAGCCTGACAAAGTCTTTGCATGCTTCTTCGGTCCCAATGCCAAATAACGAATGCTCTCATTTATGAGTGTTGTTTCAGGCAATAAAACCTGTAAACATGTATTGATAATTTAAATATTTTAGCTGCATATATTTTAATGGTAGCCGCATAACATATTATCTCAATTACTTACGTATTTACGAAACCAGGACGAAAACGTACAATCAACCTCTCTTTGAAGTCCCTCATCTGTAATATATGGTGTCCTCATTTTGACTTCACCTCTAAATACACTGTTAGAGAGAATAAAAATAAGTGTAGTCACTTAATTCAACAAATTAGAGATTATAACGAGGCGTAGTCACTTACTTCTCCAAATCTCTCACTTCTTGTATGTCACAATTTAACAAGACATATCGGTGAGCGGTATCATACTCATCGTCGGTCAACCACCGTTTCTTACTAGCCCCAATAGGCTTGCCCCTTAAATTGAATATACCTCCATCCTCAACGTCTTCTTCATTCCTTTGAGGTCTATTTCGATTTGTCTCGACATGAGTATCGAAATAAATGGAGCAGAAATTTGACACCTCCTCGATAAGATATGATTCGCATATCGAAGCCTCTATATGAGCCTTGTTGCCAACTTTCTTCTTTAGATGGTGTAGGTACCTAAAGAGACAAATTATCTTGAGAATTAACAATGAATTGTAAAATGCACTTAAATTTCACTTAAATTATATCGATTTTTATTTACCTTTCAAAGGGGTACATCCATCGATAATGAACAGATGCACCGACATGGGCTTCGTATGCTAGATGAATCGGTAGATGCTCTATGCTGTCGAAAAAGCCCGGTGGAAATATTTTCTCTAACTTGCAGATTGTTAAGACAATCTTCTCCTCAAGTTGTACCATATGTTGCACCGTCAGCTTAGTTGAACAGATATCCCTGAAGAATGTAGACAGCTCGGCCAACGGAACCCATACAGCAGAAGGCAACAACTCTCTCAAAGCAATGGGCAGTAATCTTTCCATAAACACGTGGCAGTCGTGACTCTTCATTCCCGTTAGCTTGCGTTCATTGAGATCAACGCATCTAGACAAATTCGAAACATAGCCGTCGGGAAATCTTAAATTAGATATCCACTTGCAGATTATTAATCTATCTTCCTTGCTCAATGTGTATGGCGCTATAGGCTTACTTAATTGTCCACCAGCACCCCTTTGTATCAAGTTCAGATGAGGACGCTTGCATATCTCGGCTATGTCTTGTCTTGCTTTTGGATTGTCCTTCGTCTTTCCTTTAATATCCATTACGGTATTGAAGACATTATCGAACACGTTCTTTTCGATATGCATGACATCAAGATTATGCCTTATAAGATTATCTTTCCAATAAGGCAAGTCCCAGAAGATACTCCGTTTGGTCCAGTTATGGCTTTGTCCGAACCCCTCGACACGATGGTTCAATGGATCTTCCATTGCGGTGGGCAATTCCTTTACAGCTTCCCAAATATCGTATCCCGAAAATCTGGCAGGAGGTTGAGAAAATTCTTGTTTTCCATATCTGAACGCGTCCTTATTCTTTCTCCAAGGATGGGTCGCGGGCAGAAATTGACGGTGACAGTCAAAGAAAGAAGTTTTTCCTCCATGCCTAAGGCGGAACGCCTTACTATTTTCCATGCATATCGGACAAGACATGTTGCCGTGCGTACTCCATCCCGACAGCATACCATATGCTGGAAAATCATTGATTGTCCACATGAGTGAAGCTCTCATCTGAAAGTTCTGTTTCCTGGAAATATCATAGGTCGTGACGCCGATCTCCCACAGCTGTTTCAGCTCATCCACCAACGGTTGTAAATATATATCGATGTTATTCGTCGGATTTTTAGGACCGGGTATGATAGCTGTCAGAAACATATAAGGAGTCTTCATACACATCCATGGTGGCAGATTGTAAGGGGTAAGAATGACCGGCCAGCATGAGTACTGAGATCCCGACTGTCCGAAAGGGGCGAAGCCATCAGCACATAGCGCCAGGCGTACATTTCTAGGCTCTGCAGCAAAATCTGGATGACACAAATTAAAATGTTTCCACGCCTCTCCATCCGAAGGATGTGACAATTCTCCTTCGTCCTTTATGCGTTCTTCGCTGTGCCACGTCATGTGTTCTGCTGTATTTAGAGACATATACATCCTCTGCAAGCGCTTCGTGATCGACAAGTAATGCATATACTTATAAGGACGTCGTTTTCTAGTCGACTTTCCTTTTCCCTGTACTGGCTTGTAACGATCCGCATTACAGAAGCTGCAACTTTCTGATACGCAATTCTCTTTGTAGTACAACATGCATCCGTTGCGACAACAATCTATCTTCTCGTACCCCAGTCCCAGTTGTCGGACCATCATCTTTGACTTATAGAAGTTTTTTGGTAGCTCTTTTGATTCCTTCGGTAACACCTCCTTGATTACTTCTGTGATCCGATTATAGCAAGCTTGTGGCAAGTTAAAATCAGACTTTATGTTCAACAACCGCATCGTCACTGACAGTGCGGAATGAGTCTCACAACCAGGATATAGAGAAGTATCTGCGTCCTGAAACATGTCATAGAACTCCTTCGCCTCGGGATTAGGATCCTCCGGATCAAAATTAGGCCCTGCCGTATCATACACCATATCTCGTGCAAGGTTCTGCAGATCTCCATAATCAACAGAGCATCCGTGGTCTTCGATGACATCCGTTGCAGTATTATCATCAAAAGCATAAGTAGCAGCTTCCGCAGCCTGTCTTTCCGAATATAGTTCACCTTGCGATGACCACAGGCCGTAATTACGTACGAAACCCTTACGGGTCAAATGATCTCTCACAGTCACCACTTCTTCGTAACGTCTATTGTGACATTTAACACATGGACACTTAATTTTGTTACCGTCCATGTACTGAGCTTTGCTCATTGCATAATTAAGAAATACTTCCACGCCTGCCTGAAAATCGTCACTCACACCAATTCTACTCTCGTGTTGCCGTTTGTACATCCATGTACGATCAACAAAATAACGACTCATCCTCAATTTGGATGTGAAAATCTGTATCGTAAGACAAACTAAACATAAGAATAGCCCGATACCGATACTCATAAATTTGGATTAGGGTTAGGATGTTAGATATAAGTGAACTAGGTGATGTAGAGTACAATATAGGGAACTGTGAATGGACTGAAAGTTGTACATGAGAAGGTTCAATGAAGGGCCCATAAATGGGTTCACATGATAAGTTAGTAAGAATCCACATCACTATACATACTCCCCCGTCTCAGGAGTGTGTCTGGCTCCTATTTAGAACAGCACAGGTCACAACATGTCCAGAATAGCAAAACAGAGCTCTACAATGTATATCGGAATCGGACTATTCCTACGAGTATTGGTATCGGCGATATCAATACTCGTGTGAATAGGAGATTGCAATATAAGTCTAAGCTATCTAGCTAACATGTATACTTGCATTTACATTGTATCATAACTTGTATCTAGTTACCTTGCTAATCATGTATATACTCTTAACATATATGTGAAGACACTATACTAACATATATTTAAATCAAGGTTCAAAGTATCGGTATCGGAATCGGTAGTATCGGCGGTATCGGTGGTATCGGCGATATCGGTAGTATCGGTAGTATCGGCGCGCGATATCGGTAGTATCGGCGGTATCGGTAGTATCGGCGGTATCGGTAGTATCGGCGATATCGGTAGTATTGGTATCGGCGATATCGGTAGTATCGGCGGTATCGGATCGAAGTATCGGATGTTTAGTGCAGGGTACGTGACATTGTGAAAGCAATACAAAGTAGCAGTAAAAGGTAATGTGATGCTCAAGCAGCAATGCACAAACTAAATATGTACAGGACATCTTGATGATGGCAATTTCATGACAAGTGCAGTATAAAATTTGTGTTCCTAGCAATATGGGTGGTGCACAGATGCTAGGATATGCATCTAGGGTGTTTAGAGTGTTAAACAAACATGGTATAACCAAAACGACAGACTTCACACCACAGAACAGTGAACACAAAGAATAAATCATAACCCGAGCCTCCCCCTTGGCCAAATAACCCATCAAACCCTCTCCAATTCACATGGCATAGCCCACACATATATAACAGTATATTAGCAACATTATAGACTAATTACAATTGAAAATGGAGTGAGAACCCTGCCCCCATTCCCGACCCCCCCCCCCCGACCCCCCTGCCCCCATTCAACACCCCCTCCCCCCCCGACCCCCCTGCCCTCTCCACCCCCCACCCCCCGACCCCCCTGCCCCCATTCAACACCCCCCCGACCCCCCTGCCCTCTCCACCCCCCACCCCCCGACCCCCCTGCCCCCATTCCCCACCCCCCCGACCCCCCGACCCTCATTCCCCACCCTCTCCTACCCCCTGCCCCCATTCCCCACACCCCCCCGACCCCCTGACCCCATTCACCACCCCCCCCCCGCCCTCTCCACCCCCCGCGAAGCCGACCCCCCCCCCACTCCCCCCCCCTCCGGCCCCAAAACACAAAATTAGAGAAAATTAGAGAGAGAGAGAGAGAGAGAGAGAGAGAGAGAGAGAGACCTGGTAGAGAGAGAGAGAGCCGCGAGAGAGAGAGAGAGAGAGCCGCGCGCGAGAGAGGGAGAGCCGCGAGAGAGAGAGAGAGTTTTGGGGGGAATGAAAAATTCCCCCCCGTCGGTTCAATTTAAGTTAGGACACAGAATCTAGCGACGGAATAGCGACGGAATAAATTAGTCGCTAAATTGTCGCCAATTAAAAGGTGTTTTCCGACGGCTATATCCGTCGCTAGGTAGTCGCCAAAGTTCCCGCCAATGTTATAAAGATTTTGCCGCCAACATTTACGACGAATAAGCGACGAAAAATAATCCGTCGCTAATGTTCGTCGACTTAGCGACGGAAACCCGACAAATTTTTACATTTAAAATTGAAAAAAATTATGTTGTGTTGTCTGTCGCTAATCCGTCGCTAAGATGTCAGAAATTGGTCGCTATTAGCGACGGAATCCGTCCGTCGCTAAAAGTCCGTCGGTAAAGTGGGGTATTTTAGTAGTGGATTTAGATAAATTTGGGTTACTAAGACTATAGCTGCACAAGCTAGGACGTAAATGTTTGCAGTAAATTCTGGTGTAATCTTGCATTCCAGATACAAAGGTGGACTAAGTGCTTTTATAAGGATTTTAAACCACCTAAGCAGACAATTATTATTTCATTATTAAATGAAGCCATTACTAAACACCACTTTATTGGAATTATAAGGTGCTAATTTATGCTTTTGAAACCAGGTTGCAAATATTCTTCTTGCTCATGCTGGTAGAGGTGGGGGTGGAGGAATAGGTGAGGCAGCTGCCGAGATAGCACGTTCTGCTGCTCGAGCATGGCTTGCTCCTCTTCTTGAAGTGGTGATGCTGTACTTTATTCTTTTTTTTTCAGCTTGCATCTTTTGTGCTAATTAATAGCTCATTGTCAGCATAAAGTGCCATAGTGGCAGTAATGTGATGTCATCTAGAATGAAGTTAATAACAAGTGAGTTTGTTATTATAGGATGATGCTCAACAGTTCAAGTCTTTAATATAGTGTGCTTTAGTCAGTTACCTTTAGATAGTATATGTCCCTTGCCCTAAGGCTTTCCTAATAGTCTAAATAACATCCTGTAAGGTAATGAGGTGCTAAACATTTGAAGTTACATTGGTCCAAAGTGTTGGTGTTTAGATTTGTGTTAATGGTATTTAAAGCATTCCTATATGTCATCCGACCTTTGTATTCTAAGAATTTTTTTTAGTTCTGGTTCATAGAGCATACCATAGCAAAGTTTTATTTTTATTTTGATCTTGGGTTTAGAAAATCACTCTGGGACCATATTGACGTTATGCATGCCATGATTATACTTTTAATTTATTTTCCCAGTTGCTGGTAGTTAAATATAGATATTAAAAAGTTCTCTACTTGTTCTCAGTCCGTTTAGCTCCTTCTGTGAAATCGAAAATTTTAATTCTCGTCTTAGAGAGTTTGTTGTACTGAATAGACTAGTATAAATGTGGTATTTCTTGGACATCCAATGCCATTATTAAAGTTGGATAATAAACCAGATGGGTTCTTGTCGCTTATGTTGAATAAAGTACAGTGCTGGAGGATAAGCAATTCATTGCTAAAAACACATGATTTTGGCAAATGCTATTAGTTGTTAGGTATTGAAACACAATAGAATTGAACACAATATATTGATCATTATAAGATAGAGAAAAACTTTTCACTCGTAGAAAGTACTCATATGTGGTTTTTCTGTTGTAGGAAGAGTTTTGGATACATCCGGATCGAGCCATTTCAAAGGCTTATGACAAGACTGACAACGCAATTCTTTCTCACCGTCCAGATTTGGGACGTGGCGGATCAACTGATGTTACTCCGACAAGTGCCCAACATGTCCATGGAAGGTTTAACTCGTTTATGTGACATTTGAGGGTTGTTTATTTGTATCTCCGACATAATAAATGTGATTGTCTAGCACTGCCCCTTTCGTTTTAGAATTTTGTCAGTTAACTAAGAAGAGGATACAGTTGTTTGTTGTGAATTGTGTATGTAATTGTTATTTTTCCTATGGAAGGCTATCATTTACATTCATTAACTTATCTTTCTTTGGAAGCACAGTTGAATACACATATTTATGCATTCTGAAATATTGCCATTTATGATGGAGGCAAAGTAAATTACTTTTGTTGTGAAGTAGGTTGTATATAGGATTATGGTAAATATAGCCAATTTTTTTTCCTAAAATGAAAGTTTTTGTCACGTTTGTATCCGTTACGATTATGGGTGAAAAAAATGAACTTGAATTAACTATTGTAATGTTTATAACCGTTACAAAAGTTAACTATTTTGTAACGGTTATAACTGTTACAAGATCCGTCACAAAAATAAAATTTTGTCACGGTTAAAACCGTGACAAAAATCGTTACAAAAATTTGTCACGCCCAATCGGTCACGGTTATTACCGTGACGAATTTTTTTTGTCACGGTAATAACCGTTACAAATCACCTGTTTTGGTGTAGTGCTTGGTTTACGGGAGCGAGGCAGTCCTCCCATTGGAGACTCAAATCCCCTCACTTTGAGTGGCCCTTACTTACCGGTTAATGTCGGACGAAAACTACCGTCGACGGCTATAAGAGTTGGAAACGTTATACGAGAAGTGTTTACAAGCTCAACAAAGCATAGAGCTCTACCAAGCTTGCATCTCTCGGGCTTTCAACAAGAAAGTCAAACAGAGAATATTCCAAGTCGGCGATCTCGTCTTAGCCATTCGCAGACCAATGGTCATGACTCACAAGACCCCCGGCAAATTCCAGCCTAACTGGGAGGGCCTGTTCATCATCGAGACCATAATCTACGGCGCGTACCGTCTCGCAAAACAAAATAGAGACTTACTCATGATGCCCATCAACGGCAAGTTTCTCAATAAATATTATGTCTAAACGACGTCCTCCAACTCTCTCAGATTGTGAGTTATGTACCCTCTGGTATCGCTTTGAGAAATATTATGTCTAAACGACGTCCTCCAACTCTCTCAGATTGTGAGTTATGTACCCTCTGGTATCGCTGAACTTACACTCTGACCTCAAATCTCCCAGCTTGTTGAGTTATGTACCCTCAGGTACCACTGAACTTACTCACTGACTGCTCCGAATGTATTCTTATCTCATCTCCTGGTCATATCTATGAACTTCCACATTAAATGCTTTTTTCCACCAGAATTTGCCTCAAAATCTATTACCCGCACCACTAGTACGCAGAAGGATAATAGGTCCATAAAACTTATCCTAATCTATTACTCGCACCATCGGTGCACAAAAAGGGTAATAGGTCCACAAAATTCCCCAAGAGGAAAAAACAACAATGTCCATATTACCTATGAGTTATTTTTTCGTCCATCACAAACAAACCACCCAAATACATAGAACTTCCACGTTGATACCACATCTGAGTTGTTCTGTGTATCCCCATTAGGCCTACTCCTACCACGTCCTCATTACCTATGAGTAGGGAGGCTCTACTTTAGACCCATATTTACCACGTCCTCATTACCTCTGTACAAATATGTTGGTTTTCTCTCCATTTATTATCAGTACTCGCATCGCCAGTACACAAAAAGGGTAATAAGTCCATAAAAGTTATCCTAATCTATTACTCGTACCATCGGTGTACCAATGAGTAGTAGGTCCACAAAATATCATTCAAATCTATTTGCTCGCATTTCTAGATGCACAAAAGGGCAATAGGTCCACAAAATCCTCCAGTGGGATGTCCTTTATCAAACACAAACGTTGTATTAGGCCCTCTGGTAAAAGCACCACAAAATACTAAAAATAAAGAATGGAGTGAACGTATTCTGTTTATTCAAAATCAGTTACATTTATAGGACTACATCAACAGTAGAAAACAAAGAAAAGAAAATCTAGCAATACATAGTTTGGTCAGTTTGACAGCACTTCGCCTTCACCAAAAAGCAGTTTCGTGGCCCTCGAAAGAAGTCATGTTTTACTGCTGAGAAGCAAACAAGGCTGTTGAATCTCCAAGGAGGTGCCCAGAGGAGGGCAAATATAGCATGCTGTTCTCCCCTCCGTATTGCGGATACCTTAGTCCCGCTCCTCCGAAGGACCATACCTTCATAACAGCATCCCTGATGGTGGTTTTGCCTACTCGAAGAGCCGTAAAGACAGGACGTTCATGATGACCCCTGACCATCGTCCAACTCTCCGAGGTATAATGGCCCTTCCTACCACCTGGGGAAAACTCTTCCGAAGCATGAAGAGTTCTGACTTGTTTGATGTGTATGCCAAAATGGCGCGGGAAAAATTTTTCTAAAGCATGAGGAGTTTTGAGCTGTCTGATGTATGTGTCAGAATGGTGTATTTTCACTCTATCGCCGACACCGGTCCTGGAGAAGTTTGCTAGCCAGATTCATACAAAACATAGAAAAAGGGCTTAGCACCAAAAAGAAAACAAAGGACTATTTTTTTCAGTTATGCGGCCTTGCCAGTTATGCGGCCTAGCCAAACAGAACTCATGCAGCTCAGTCATGAGGCACTTATGCGGCTCAGTCATGAAATACTCATGCGGCCTAGTCATAAAGTACTCATGCGGCTCAGTCATGAGGCAATTATGCGGCCCAGTCATACAGTATTCATGCGGCCCAATTATAAAGTGCTCCGGCTCGGTCATGAAATACTCATGCGGCCCAGTCATAAAGTACTCATGCGGCTCAGTCATGAGGCAATTATGCGGCCCTATCATACAGTATTCATGCGGCCCAATCATAAAGTGCTCATGCGGCTCAGTCATGAAGTGTTCATGCGGATCAGTCATGGGGCACTTATGCGGTTCAAGTTCGAATAAGCAACGCTCATGCGGCTCAGCCCATGCGGCCCTATCATACAGAACACATGCGGTCCAAATGAGATAGGGCATGCATCGACCAGGCTTGAAGCACAAAGGCAGTATATGACAGACCCGTGCATAAAATATACGATATGGCCATTCAAAATTTTAGTCATCGTCTTCCCACTATCCTTACTCTTGATATGGAGTTGCACGTCGGGATGAATGAAAGGAGAGTCTGCCACTCTCGACGGAGAAGCAAGTCCCCTTCTATTGGCCGTCGTACCAGTCGAGTTGGAAGCTTTTGGAGCCATAACAGAAAGTATGATGAAGTCGAAGGAGAAGAAGGTAAAAGAGAAAAATCTCTCTTCGAATGACCCCTATTTATAAAGTTGCTGAAAAGTGCCTCCTCGATTCTCGAGATCATTAAAGATAATGACTACGTTTGGGGACTTTATCCCTAAATAACCGTCGACTTTATCTTAAAGAGTGCCTCTTCGATTCTCGAGATAATTAAAGATAATATTGACATTTGGGGAATTTATCCCTAGTAACCGTCGGCTTTATCTCGAAAAGAGATCCACAACCGAATCAAAAAAATAAAATGCAGTAATGATAGCTGGCAAGCTGATGTGGTCTCTCTGCGGCTCAAGATTTCCGTACGGCTCAAGATTTTCTTGTGGATCGAGATCTCTCTACGGCTCAAAAAATTTCCTGCGACTTGAAGACTCCCTGCGGCTTGACATATCTCCATGCTTCTCATTCAAAGTATTCCAAATTTGCAATTTGAAAACTTTGAAGGGGGTCTTATAGAAGCATGGAAAATATGGGGTTCATGTGGATCACAATTTGTCGCATATATACTTTGGGCCAAACAGGTCCGCATAAAGGAGAGCCACATGACAATTCAACACCTTATGCAGCCCATCGACAACCAGACTGATTCGAGCCGCAGAAGAAAGATATGCGGCCAAGTGGATCAGTTCGTCTGGTAAAGCTGACAAGTTCTGTCAAAACTAACAAAAATAACAGCTCTGACACTCTGACAAAAAGATAAGACGTGAGACATCACCAAAAGCAGGGTTCATACGCTTTCATACGGCCAGAAGAAGTGTTACCCAAGCCGCATAAACCTTATGCGGCTCAAACATATGCGGCCCCAAAGTCTCCGAACTTCATACGGCCAAGGGTGACTGTGACCCAAGCCGCATGAGCTTTATGCGGCCCAAAATACAGAATCTATGCGGCTTAAAAGCCCTTAAGCTATATGCAGGCTAAGGAAGACTGCGACTTAAGCCGCATGAGTCTCATGCGGCCCCACATGGTCGAAAACTGAGAGACTCATGCGGCTCAAAATGATTCCTATCCTACGATAGGACACATGGAAGGCTGACCAAGTCTCAACCACCCAGATTTGCTGCAACAAAATCCCAACAAATCGACAGCTTACGGCCGAAGAGTGGGTCTTCACGTACTGATTAGCCACGTAGCCACAGGCCATCTATGCGGCTCAAAAATACATAACACTATAAATAGCAAGGTGCCACACCCCTACAAAAGGCTGGCAACCTTCGAAAGACAATTTCTTTAAGAGCTAAAGACTGAGCCAGATAGTCCACGGTGTAAGGCAGAGTTGATACACTTTCCCGAGCCTCTACCGTCACCCCCAGAATCAAAAACTAAACAATTGTACTTAGATTATTTCCTAGGATTTCTTTCTAGACTTTTCTTTGTACAAACGAGTTTGCAATCAATTTCAGTGTTTCTATAATACATGTCTTTGATTTTTAATGGCAAACAGTGTCATGCACTGTATTGTAGTCAGCGATGTGTGCATCATTTCTGACTAGTACTTGCTGAAGAATCTTCTTCTCTTTGAGTAAATCTTCCTTTAATTTAGTAATGGTCTTGCCTTTCTCTTCGGATAGCCTTGTGGTCTCGTGTAATTGCAACTTGACAGAGGAAAGCTCACCTACCTCACTAGAATTATTATTACTTCTAAGCTCAGCAAGTAGGTCAATAAGTCTTCATATTTCATCTTTGTACTCTTTGAGTACCTTCTTAGAGTTTTGGTATTTGCTACGCAGTTTTTTGTAGTCATCTAAGAGGTCACTAAAAGCTTCACCTAACTATTCAAAGGTAAAATCATCATAAGTACCAAACAAGGGGTTAGTGTTTACTTGGTCATATGCCATTAAGCATACATTTGCAGCGTCATCTGATTGTTTATCTTCTGAGTTGTCGGCTTCACTTTATGCCATATGCTTGTGTTAGCATATCTCTTGGAGGTAGATATCATCAGGTAACCATTTTTATACTTGTTGCTTTTCCTGGTTGATGATGATGCTGTTGGATAATCCTTCTTAATATGTCCTTTCTTCTTACAACCATAGCAGATTGGATCTTCTTCATTATTTCTATTGTTGCTGTTATGTTCTTTTGTTCTTCTATTGAATCTCATGAACTTTTTAAACTTTCTTACTAGGAGAACTTGATCTTCAGAGTCAGAATCACTGTCGTCGAAATTATCTTCGACAGATCTTCTGTGTTGAGCTTTGAGGGCGATTGACTTCTCTTTTGGTGCAGTTCTTCAAAGTCTTGAAGTTCCAACTCGTGAGTGAGTAGCTTACCCATGAGTGTTTCAAGAGACATAGTAGTGAGGTCGTTTCCTTCAATAATTACAGTAGTCTTTGGAATCCAGATCTTCATGAGAGCTCATAGAAGTTTGTGAATCTTCTCATGGTTATTGTATTCCTTGCCTAGAGAAGAAAAAGGGTTTACAATATCTAGAAATCTTGTAAACATCTCAGTAACGAATTTATTTGACTTCATCTTGAACGCCTCATACTCCTGAGTAAGTCGACTGATCTTTGACTCCTTGACTTGTGTCGTGCCTTTGTGAGTAACTTCGAGAAGTATCTACACTTTATAGGATGTTGTGCATGTAGACACCATGTTAAATTCAGTCCTGTCTAAGGCACACAATACAGCGTTAATAACACGTGCGTCAAGACTGGTATGTTTCTTCTCAGCTTCAGTATACTTGTCATGGGGTTTTTCAACCAACTCTCCATCAATAAGAATACGAGGAGGCTTTTTATAGCCATCAATCACAATAGACCATAAGTCAAAATCTAGAGATTTTAAGAAAAAACTCATGCGTGTTTTCCAGTATGTGTAATTCGTACCATCAAACAACGGGGGTCTATTTATGGCCTGGCATTCACTTGTGAATTTCACAGTTGCCATGTGTGATATAGTGATCTATGTAATAGTAGTATAGATAAGAATATAATAACAGTGTTACCTTGCTTTACCTATGTAATCCGCTTTGATACCAATTGTAGGGACGAAATATAAAGTGCTATAATCTAGAGGGTGGGTGAATAGAGTATACAGCAGAAAATTAGCTATTTAAAAATTGTTAGCAACAAGATATGTAAATAAAAAGTAGATAGCAGAGAGCAAACACAAACACAAAGATGTATACTAATTTCTATCTTGTGAGGACTAGTCCAGTCGAAAGAACTCTAGCTTCCTGTTGAAATCTACTATGGAAAAATGCAGAAAGTTTTCATGCGAAGTTCTTACAACTTCTACAACACAAGCTTTGATCTGAAGTACTCGACCAACTTTAATTGTCAAGTGTCTTTCTTCAATCAAGCCTCTAATTACAATCACTTTGAAACTTCTAGACCGTATCATACTGGCAAATCGATTAGAGGATTGAAACTAGCTTGGGATTTGAAAATGAAAAGCTTAGAACACTTTGGAATATCGTAGTAGGCTTAGAGAGAAGAGAAGAGAGAGGTGTGTTGAAATGATGGAAATTATTTTCTATTTATAAGTTTTTCAAAGGTAGAATTCGGACAGAATTTGGACAGAATTGTTTGAGAGAATCTCGACAAATAGCCGTTGCATCCGTAATTGCAGGGAGATCAAGTTCAAAATCCAACGGGTCACCAACCGAACTCGAGACGAATTCGGGTCAAACTTGGGCCGAATTCTCTTGGTGTCCAGAGTTGATTTTTAGCGTTTTACAAATCGAATATTGGGCTTTTTTGAAAAGTCAGGCAGTTAGGAGCTTTTTGTAAATGAGCTATTTTTATAACACATGATATTTTGAAAACATTTTGGGGTAGCCTATTTTTCAGTACTACTCGGTGTACACTATATTCCTAGACTCAATAAATTATCACTACAAGAAAATGGAGCTTTCCCGACGTTTATTCCTCCAACATTTTTTGTAAACGTCGGTTCAGTTAGCATATACCGACATTTTTAAACAAGCGTCGGTAATATGGTGAGTTTGTCTATTAACGTCGAAAAATATACCAACGTTTTGTCAAGAATGATGCATATATGGTTTTTTTGACGTTTATTTGACGATTTTTCCTGGCGTTTACACTTTAGTCGGTTTAGACAATTCTTTCCCGATGGTTATTCCTTCGACGTTGTGTAAACGTCGCATATCTCAAAAAAATTTGACGTTTACTTGACAATTTTTCCTGGCGTTTACGCCTGAGTCGGTTCAGACAATTGTTTTCGACATTTTGAGCCAAACGTTAGGCAGCGCGGAGGAAAATGTTTACATAACAAATTTCGTTAGCAACTTTTTTTAGGGGGCGGTGGACCACCGACTAAATTTTTTGGAAACCTATAGCTAGTTATGTTAAATATTCATGACGTTTATAGATGGAAACGTCGGTTTCCTTATATATAGCAGCGTTTAAGGGAAAGAAAGGCACATATGATCCCTCTCCAAAATTTTCTTTCCCTCTAATATTTCCCTCCTAAACTATATACCCACCAAAATTTTCTCCTAAACCCTATTCATGAATTTGTCCCAGATCATGTATTCTCCTCCCTTTTGATTAGAAAACCCTAGCCCTTCTCTACTTACCCATCAAATTAGAAGTCGCAGAAGGTCTTCCTATATTTCGGCGGCCAGGTCGTTCTCGCTTTCGTCGACAGCCAGGTTCTCCTTTCATTCGTTGGCTCTCTCGTTCGTCTGCGGCCAGGTCCTCCACTCGTTCGACGGAAGCTAGGTATGTTATATCATCTCTTTTTTCATCTATAGGTGCATATATACATTATTATATTAACGATACATGTAAATATTTTCTTCTTGAAGCAAGAAGTCAGTAACTAATGGCACATCCTTGGTAAGGGGAAGCAGGAAGCCAATAACGGTTATGGTTGACGTCCAATTGACTTTAGTTGTAATTGATATTTATTCACAAATACTAATGTATTTGTTTATATTTCTATGCAATTTTTTGATCTAAAAAAAATAGAAATAAGAGATTATTTGTATTGATATTTTTGAGATTAAAAAAAAGAACTTTGACAAAGTGTTGTTTCGTAGATTTGATATCTCAAAATGGTATCAGAGCTATAGAAAAAAGTATCTTCCAATTCCACATTTTTTTAGTATACAAGAGGTGGATTTGGAATTCTGAATTAGTTCAAGCCAACACTTTCAATTATTCAATTCGAGAAGCTTTCGGGTGCTTTTTTTTGGTTCTCTTTGTACCACTATTTGAGCACTTCATCAAACAAAAAAAGTTAAAATAAATATCAAAATATGAGTGTCGGTTGACTGATATATGGTGATAGTATTTAACAAAATAAGCAGTGTGTGTGCATCAGTAATCCAAATCAGTGTGATTTTGATCAAATTTGTGTGATTTTGTTAATTGCACTGCAGTGTTGTGGTACATTTTGTCTGACTGATACATGCTTTATGGTGTGTTTTGTTAACTGTAATTCAAATATGCAAATCTGACTTATACATGCTTATGGTGCTTTTTGTCTTTTTAGTTTAGTTAAGTGCACTGCATTTTTTGTGCAAATCTGTGTGATTTTTTGTGTCCTGCGTTGAGTAGAGTGTATGTATCAGAGTGAGCATATGTGGGACAAAATTATACAACACAGAGAAAACTTGGATTGAATTTTTTTGCCTTCATCCATGTAAACTTGTTTAAACAACTACCAAAGTTCCAGCTTCAGTTTACAATGAAGAACATGCATGAGATCTGCATTACGTACTTTGAGTTTTGGTAACCACAACTGATTTAATTCAGTCTACCAGTTCCACAATTTAATTAAATCAGTTTACCAAAGTTCCCAGCTTCAGTTTACATTGAAGAACATGCATAAGATTGATGAAATGCTTCAGTTTACCAGTTCCACAGTTTTTTTTAGTATACATGAGGATTTGGAATTCTCAATTCATGCAAGCCAATACATTCAATTACTCAATTACATAACTCCAAGTCTTGGTAACCACAACTGAAATAATTATAGTCCAAGTTGCCTCCTCACCAAATTTATTTACAACTTAATTTAACATACCAAGTTAACTGGAGCCTAATGGACTTGACCTTAGCATATGCATAGACATTAATGAAATCTATGCATGCAAAAGTTGGCTTAGTTTATCTTGATAGGCAAATCTACATAGAACCAAAGATTACTTGAGCATCGGTAGGAAAGTCTCACTGTGCAACAGTAAATGAACAGCCAATTTAAGATGAGAACATTTTCAACCAGCAAGTGACATAAGCTTCATATCTGCCCTGCATCGGAGAAAAGGACAATCTGCCCCCAATTTGTTCTTTTTCCTCTTTTACTTCTCAGTTGGCATACAGTATAAGCTTAAGGTTAATCTGACATTCTCATTCTCAGTGGTGCATCCATCTTTAGATACAAAGCTGTTAATCCACCATCCTAAATAATCACTTGGAAGATTTGTTCCCAAACTTCCTCATGTATTTATTGGATATGGACTGTTCATTAAATTTTGACACCACTGAAGCACGATTGAGATTCATTTTATTTGTATCATTCCTTGCTTTACTCTTCGTGATACTTTTGTCTACAACTTGTTTCTCATCTGAGTTCCTTTTCCTTTTCTTATCTCTTCAACTGTGATCTAAGTGGCCTTTCAATATTTGAAGGAACATTGTCATTTGCAAATGTACTTCTCTTATCATTGATCTGGCCAGTCCCTTTGTTTGTGGTGAAAGTGATCATGTTTCTTCCTTTTTCCTTTTTGTAGATTATTCAGTATAGCCTTGCAATGCTTCCCTTTCTCTCCAACTGCATCTTCATATGACCTCTTTTGCCCCCTGCAAATAGACATCAAACCGGCAAAGTTTAGAAGGAAAAGTCCAATTAAGACCTTGGGAAACATAGATGTATCTACAATAAAAGGCCCACACCTTTTCTTTACAAAATCTGTTAAATCTAGTGGTATGTCCAAACTAGAAAGTCCTTTCAGATTCTTCTTGCTTTGACGTCCCTGAAGTTGGAAAGATATATCAAGGCATAACACAAACTTCGTACAAAACAATGAAGAATAGGCAATACATGAATTCAGATAATGGAGTCAAGCTCAGAAGACTGCTAGTGTTAAATAGAGTAGGTGTTAGTGCTACTGAAACCAAGCTCAATTTAAAAAAACATTACAGTGGCTCGCAACTAAGACTACAATTTTGGTACTGTATATAGTAATGTATTTTGAATTCCTCAGCTATCTGCCAAGCGATTTGAAAATATTGATAAGTAGCAAGTTGTTCAGCTCTAAAGGGTGAGCTAATGATATTGCATCTTTCTGGAACTTGCGGATTGAAGTAGTTCTCAGAAATATGATCCTATTTTATTTGCTTAATTTACTAAATTTGTGATCAGATAAAATCTCTTTTGATGGTACAATAGAGTTGGATACAAAGCCCACTCGACTGTCAGGAGACGAAGTGTACACTGAAATAAAAGACTTTAATAATAAGTTTGGAAAAGATCCAGAGTCGGAACATAAGAGGAGAAGGACGGTTAAAGGAGACGGGACCCTAACATATAATTGGAAGAAACGAAGTATATTTTTTGAGTTAGATTATTGGAAGGACAATTTTCTTCGCCACAATCTTGACATGATGCATATTGAAAAGAATGTGTGTGACAATGTGCTTTGGACTATATTAAATATTGATGGAAAGGGAAAGGATAATTTAAATGCTCGAAAAGATCTAAAAGAAATCGGTATTCGTAAGCCACTGCATCCTCAAAAACAAACAAATAACAAATATTATTTGCCACCTGCGTGTTTTACGTTGTACAATAAACGTAAAGATATGTAAAATGTTGAAGGAGGTAAAAGTCCCGGATGGTTATTCTTCGAACATATCACGTTGTGTTAACCTTAAACAACGTATTATATCAGGACTTAAGAGTCATGACAACCATATCTTGATGCAAGAACTTCTTCCTATTTCTCTGAGAAATGTTTTGCCTAAGAGTATGCTTGGACCGTTGATTGAATTGAGTAACTATTTTAGGACTATGTACTCAAAAGTGATGAATGTAAATAATTTGGAACATGCTCAGTCCCGCATTGAGCTCACGCTCTGCTATCTTGAGTGGATATTTCCTTCTGTATTTTTTGACGTCATGGAGCATTTGGTCACTTGTTTAGCAGAAGAAGCGATGATAGGAGGTCCACCACACTACCGAATGATGTATGCTATTGAGAGGTCTGATATTAGTTATCATTTTTGTATTTTTATTTTTTATTTCTTATGAAAAGCATTATTTACAAAATAAAACAACAAAGTCTTCACTCTAAACATTCAGGCGACCAATATCAATCCTTTTCTTCCATACTGCTTGTTTTAGGGCCATTACTTTTAGGTTTACCCCTATTTTAGGGGCTTTTTGGGCTAATATCATCATCGTTCTCCTAACTGGTTATTTATTAGCCCCTACTGCTCACAAATCCATGCTACCTCAAATGATTTTTCTCTCGTCTTATCCTCAACTAGCACCACCGTATAATGGCTATAAAGATTCAAGGATAAAACTTCCTGAGACCTCTTTATATTAATAACTTCCGATTTTGCTAGTATAGGCAACTACTTGCCTATACTGGACTAAACCTCATCTCACATCTGAGATTTAACTTCCAGTGGCAACAAGTATAAATTTCTTCCAGAATTATTGTCAGGTATGCTTATATTGTGATTATGCCAACACTAACAGAAGGTCTTGGAATTTCATTTTATCTATATATTTTGGAAAGAAAATATGAATAGTTATAACTGATACATGTTAAAAAAAAAGTTCAAAAAACCTACCCCTGTATTACACAACTGAAATACGAGACTTTTGAGCAAACTAGTTCATGCTATATCTTTCAAGTGCCTTTGGTACACCATCTAAAAGAAAGTGTCTTTTATATATATATATATATATATATATATATATATATATATATATATATATGTATATCTTTCAAGTGCCACTTTGGTGGACGCCTTTAAAATACTGCACTAGGGAAATGGAAAGTATCATGTCTGAAACTTAGGAGGGCCATCTATGAGATTATTTTTTAAAAAGTTGGCTACTTTGAGTTTCATGTTCTGTAAATGGAAAGTATCATGGATAGTATCATAATGTTTTGAGTTAGATTATTATGATACAATGTTCGACTGATTCTTTATGTACAAAACCTGCATACATCGTTGTTATGACTATACACC
Organism: Iris pallida; assembly: GCA_029216955.1. Lineage (NCBI taxonomy): Eukaryota > Viridiplantae > Streptophyta > Magnoliopsida > Asparagales > Iridaceae > Iris > Iris pallida. The sequence continues at coordinate 70,684 of JANAVB010025440.1, forward strand.
TCACAGATTCTGGATTAGAAATGGTATGTCTAATCCCTTGAAATATGTGTCATTCATTAAGATTAGTTATCGGTAACAATATTTTTTCTGCCTACTAGTCAGAATATTTATGCCAGAAGTATCTTCTGCCAGTACTAAGGCACGTGCAGAAACAAAATAGAATATGCATGAATCTCATTACACCCTAAAAGGTAGCCAAATGAATGCATTCAACTTTTTGTTGGCCTTGATATATATGTTAGGTATAAGGGGTTCCTATATAGGGTATGCTTCACAAGATGCATAATTATTGTGCTGACCTGTTGGTAAACCACTGCTAAATGATTTTTTTGTAAACAAATTTGCTAACTAATCTTCAGAAATGAGGTTTACCAACTAAGCTTCATTTATATGCTCAGTATCATCTCATGAAACTCCTTATTACAAACGTAATATCACAAATTTGTTTGACAAAGACATTACTGTTGAACTGTAGGAAGACATTACTATTGAACTGTAAGAATCATCTAACCATCCTGCACAATCTGCCAAAAAAAAACGGGTCTTGATTAAGTATCCTGCAGGAAGAATCAGGGGTAGCATGTCTGTTTTCAATTGATTATGCTTGCTTTTCATACCACAAGACTTTTTTTTCTGTCTCATACATATAAGCTTTTAAACATAATATGTAATAAGTTCATTCGTATTCCTATTTTCTGCATAGTTTTCAGTATTCATGTTTATATACTAGCAGTTGTTGCAGTGCAGGAACACACTGCTACTACACTTCATTGATACACTTTGAACCATTTTGAACAATTCTGAATGCCAATTAAGAAAGTTACCAGATACAACAAATTAACCCAGATATGATAACTACGCCATCATGCATTTTCTATTATAGATTCTTTGATTGTAGTTGGGCTAAAATCCTATGGCGACAAGTAGACGCAACCAATTGAAAAGGGGAGCTACGCCTACCGTTATTGAAGAACAAGAGCAAGTAGGTGCCAACATTGTCATGGCCGAACCTCCATTGAATTGGCCACCTCCTACTATTGCTGAGGAGCCAGAGCAAACATGAGTATTGTTCGGCAGCAACGAACAACTAGAAGATCAAGTGACAGGTAATAATAATCTTAACATCAAACATATTTGTGATATTAATATAATTGAAGTTAAACTTCACGGTTTATATATTATTGTGCATTAATTATTTTTCTGTTGGCCTATTTTATACTTAGACCCGAATTTTAGCTAGGAGGAGCAGAGACGAGTCTGTGGTCCTACTTTAATGCCTAGTGGATGGGCAGAAGATGGTGGGTACTTTCTATGCGTGATATGGGTACTTTCTAACAATCTCAACGAGATGTTTCTTCTGGCACAGAACATGTTAGTATTTATCAATCATTATATATATATGAGCTAAATATATTTTATGGATTTCATGTAACATTTTTTTGTACTTATGATGTTAGTTTTTTGATAACAACTTTGAGAAAATCACATCACCACCAATATTGCATCAGTCGGCACGTTTTCAATCAGAGGTTCAATCAAAAAGACAACCACAACCACCAAAGCAAAAACAACTACAACCACCAAAGCAAGCACAACTGCAACGACCAAAGCAGGCGCAAACACACTGTACCACGATCTCAGCTTCGAATCTATTGCAAGGTTAGAATTTTTTATTTCTCCTATATTATGGTGATGTGCTATTAAGATTTTTTGAGCCAAACTATGACACCCACTCTTCTACACACCCAATATTCGATACATACACACCCATATTCGATCCAGTAGCCAAACTGGGACACCCTTTACCTACTGGATACCCATGACACTATCTAATACCCATGCCAATTGTTAACTCCTACCTATGGACTCTTGTGATATATATATATATATATATATATATATATATATATATATATATATATATATATATATATATTTTAAAAATATATATATATATATATATATATATATATATATATATATATATATATATATCACAAGAGTCCATAGGTAGGAGTTAACAATTGGCATGGGTATTTTATATATATATATATATATATATATATATATATATATATATATATATATATATATATTTATATATATATATATATATATATATATATATATATATATATATATATGTTTGGAACCAGGTAAATTATTTCTGGAATCGCTCCCACTGGGATTCGAACTCCTGACTACTCTGGCCGCATGCATCTCTCTTAACTACTAGGCTAGAGGTCATCTGCATATATATATTTTTTGGAACCATGTAAATTGTTTTTGGAATCGCTCCCACTAGGATTCGAACTCCTGACCACTTGGGCCGCATACATCTCTCTTAACCACTAGACTAGAGGTCATCTGCATATATATATATATATATATATATATATATATATATATATATATATATATATATATATATATATTGGGTGTCCGGTCATCCGCGCACAAGTTCGTGGACACTGCCATCCAGCCGGCTTGTGCGGGAGGCGGGGGGGGGGGGGGGGGGGGGTGGCTCGATCCCGGGGCTCCCTGCCGAGAGCCCCCCCTCCTGCCACTTACGCTAGGAGCGCCGTGTATATATATATATATATATATATATATATATATATATATATATATATATATATATATATATATATATATATATATATTCACACACATACTCAAATAGGATACCATCCTATACCAACTTAAATCCATGATACACAAGTATCATTTCATGATACTCACTTCATATCCTCATGAATCCCAATTGCGAATCCCAAATGTGACACTTATTTCATAATACTCACTTGATATCCTCACTCGAACCCAAATAGTTGCAGAATATTTAAGCAATAGTACCTGCATGCAGGGATTTGTCCTACAATGATATCAAAGGCGAGCTAACTCCAAATATTGGTCATTTTAATATTTTGAACTTTTTTTAACTACTTTACTCTAAAGCATTGAACTTTGACATTTATATTAAATAACCTTAAATGTTACTTAATTTTTTTTTCTTGTGTTCATTAATTCAGGATCTCATGGCTATAAAGAGGGTGAAAAAGAGCTAATTAGTAGAGGAGAAGGTCAACTTGCACAATAAGTCTTAAAAAATATTCACTTTTGACTTGTATGTCCTAATTATTTACAATTGTTCTCTTTTCTTTTTTACAGGTTTACATGGTCGAGTTACTTATGTGGGTTATTCATGAAGATTGTCTAATTTTTAATTTGAATAAACTAGTATTTGGGAGAATGAATAAAGATATATAGACTTCTAATACAGACAATATTTTGATTTACAATAATTTTATATTAATATTTTGTCCGATTATTTGGTGGTGGATGCATTTACATGTTTGTGATGGAGCCAATTTTTTTTTAATGTACAAGCACAATTATATTTTATGTGATTGTGGCAGATAATTTTAAAGATAATTTTAATCAATTTTTGTAACAAATTCTAGTGCATGGTTAGGGAAAACGTTGGAAAAATAGTTAAATTTTCGACATATTTGTCAAATTGTTGGAAAATTATCACCCATGAACACAATTACCAACGTTTTGGGAAATTTTTGGCAAACTGGTTAAATTTACGACGTGCTTGGTAGATTGTTGGGAAAGTATCATCCAAATTTATTATTCCTAATGTTTGTGGAAACATGTTACCTATACCAACGTTTAGTTGAAAATGTTGGAAACACAAAACCAACCCTTTTTTTTGGAAAATGTTGGAAAATCACAATCCAACATTTTCTGGACAAAGGTTGGAAAATATAATCCTAATGTTTTATGAAATGTTGGAAATAGGCTATGTATGCCAATGTTTTATTATAAAAATGTTGGAATTTGTTAAACATTTTTGAACTATTATTGACGTTTATAAACGTTACTGCAAACGTTGCCTAATCCCTATAACGACGTTTATTGCAAACGTGGTAAATTCCCTACTAGGGCAAAGATGACGTTTGCATAAATCGTTGGACAAACGTTGGCGAAACCTATACCAACATTTTATTAAGTTTTTACGACGTTTATAAAACGTTGGGATAGTCCAACTTTCTTGTAGTGTATAAAAATTATATTGATAAAGGAAATACACACTCGGTGGCAAACTGGCTTCAAGTCTTGAACGGTAGCAGTAGCAGTTCTCAGCAGTTGTCCAAGTAGCCCTTATATCGAGACAGGGTTAGATCAATTATTAAAATTAGGTTTGACCATGACCAATGGGCCAACACAAAAGACAATAAAACAAATCCATATAGAATTCTATGAAGGCTGACAAAGTTTTAGCAAGGTAGGATGATGTTCTTGGAGCTAATTTTGAAAATATACTGCTCCTAAGAATGACTGATGAGAACATAAAATGTTATATTTTATCACTTAATGTTCACCATTTATGCTTATTTTATGACTAAAGGTACTCGTTATATTTCAATTTTGATTTAGGTTGCAGTTGGAGACACTATGTGCAAAATGGAGCTAAATTACAATTTTGGATAGTTTTGACACATTTTACCAAAATGAGCATAACTTTCTCCTCCGAAAAGAAATTGAGGTAATTCAAAAAGCTTTAGAAAGCTAAGACACAGGGCTACAACTTTTATATTTTGTATTTTTGGCAAAACAAGCTACATCATGGAGACTTGAAGTTGGGTCAAAGATGTTGTGAACAAAAATAGGAACCAAAATAACCATTTTCCTACTTGTTCTATGACTTAGTCTATTTTGTTTGAGAAGTTGTAACTTTTAGAGGATATGTGGGGAGATATTATGGGCTTGAAACAACTAATTTATGGTGTATAAAAGGGGGTAGGAATCATGAGAAGGGACCCCACAAACACACAACACAACTCTTCTCTTCTTCTCCAACTTTTCTTTTGAAGTTTTGATGAACATGTTCGGCTAAAGTCTTATTGGTCGAAGAAAACGGAAGCCTCAGAATCAATAAAAACTTGTGAGATCTAATTTATGTTTATATGTTTGATTTGTACTTTGAGTGTCAAATATTTTCTTATGCATATTTTATGATTATCTTGTTTAATTACTAGGATGCATACTAGTTTATTATTCTTGATAATCTACTGCTAAATTAGATATCGAATCTGGAATTGTTCAATCCCTCTAATTTGTGAAGAAACCAAGATTTAATAAATTACTACTTTGTATTATTAAATCTTAGGAAGAAACCATTCGACTAAATTAAATGCAACCGCTTGTGCTTGTTTTGTTTTGTTTTGTTTCATCGATCTCATTGAGTTTAATACGCTACTAGATTAAACCTTTAGCGCTTGTCTGGGGTTGTTTAGTAGTTAAGGTTAATTAGGTCACTTGTTTCTAATTAACTATGGCTAAAGGAGATAGGAAAATAATTCCAACGATGAATATTCATAATATATATCAATATATGTTTGCATCTATGATTAGTTTCAAGATTCCGATGGTAGACGTAGACTTAGACCAATATTTGTTATTTTGATTTATTTTCATATTCTACTTGCTCTTTTTTATTGACTTTCATTTTATTCATCGCCCCTTTCATTATTCACATAGCACAAATCTAAACTAATTACTCTCCGTGGAAACGATCCTTACTCACACTACTACATTTCTAAGAGTATAGGTTTTATTTTTGGGTGCCTACGATAGCACACCAAATTTTGGCGCCATTGTCGGAGAGTAATTTCGTTAATTTTTGTGCTTTTTGTGATTTATTTCGTTCTTGTAATAAAATAATTTTTTATTTGCCAAAAAAACATTAACAGGACATGGCGTCCAATTCTTAACAATTTGTCACTTATCTAGATCTTCCTTCTAGGCATGCTAATGAGGTAAATATTTAATCTCTTGACCAACAAATTGCTAGTTTAACTTCTCTTGTTCTTCAAATAGTTGTAGGTGGTAACATGCAAACAACAATGGCTTATGAGATTTGTTTAATAGCAGGGCATCCAACTGATATGCGCCCAATACTTGAAGATGAGCCCAATGTAATTCAAAATTGCCCAAAGTTACCAATAGTAAAAGCAACCATACCTTCATGAACAACAATTGGACCAAACTTCTAATTCTGCTATGTCTTTAGAAGATATTGTTATGTCTCTTGCCACTAATATTTTCAATTTCAACAGAAGACGAGGGCCAGCATCCAAAGCCTGAACAATCAAATGAGCCAAATGTCTACAATAATTAATAAACTGGAGGCACAAAGTTTGGAAAAATTATCATCTCAAATGATAATAAATTCAAAAGAAAATATAAGTACAATCGTTTTGAGAAATGACGAAGAAGTTGACAACCTAGTAAAGAAAGTGCCTACATCGTCAAAATAAGAAGAAGAGATCAACAGCGTTGCAGACACGAACATTCCTAATGACAATGTAGTACCAAATGGACAAGAAGTTTTGAACTTGATGGCAAAGATGGATTGGAAGTTGCCATCAGTGAACATGTTGAGAAAGGGAATGAAGAGTTATCTTTCAGTTCTAATTTGCAGGAAACTGTATCAGCATTGAATAATTTTCTAAAAATGTAACAGTCATGTAACTTTCCTTATATGGCATTATCAAATTCTAACAACTGGCATTTACCATCTATTTTGCAAGCCTTTATCCAAGATGAGAAACCCTTTCATAGTTATGTCAAGTGTGCATAAAGTCAAGCCAACGACGTATTAAACAAATATGCTGCTTAGGAGGCAACCCAAGGGGAGTTTGTTCTTATTCTTGCATTTCTATTTTTGTTTATTTTTTCTTTTATTTGCATTTAGGCTTACATTGGGGACAATGTCAGTTTAAGTGTGGGGGAGGATTTAAATTATTTTAAGCAGTTTGAGTTTTTTTCGATTTAAAAAAATAAGTTTTTTTGTGGTTTTCAATAAAGTTTTAGTGTTATTTTTTTATTAAAAAAAGAGTTTTGTTCTTTTTTTCTGGTTTTCAATAATTTTTGGTTGTGTATGTCATGAGCAAGATTCAACTTGAAAAATTCATAACATGATTGAATAAGTACTCTTTTCAACTTAGAATTAATTAGTCTAGTCATTTTTTTAATGATGGTAGTGACTAAATTTGGTAGACAAAAGCCGGTGAGATTTTGAGCCCTTAGACTGACACATCAGTCTCACTATTTTTTTGATGAGAGATATTCTTCCATGGACTTGTTTCTCTAGAACTTGCTTAGATTCTCTTCGAGGTCACGTCAGCACATGCATACATGAACATGATTAAGGCCATCTTTTACGCTACTTAACCCAAATAGCTTACCCTGGAATTATTTTTTCTTTGGTTGAAAACCCCTTTGAGCCTTATTGCTTCTACTTTTGTGAACCCATATTACAAGCTCTAACCTGAAAAAAAAAATCCTTACCTAGGCCAAAAAACTAGTGGAGCATTATGATATGCATGGGTGTATAAGAAATAAGTGTGGGGGTATCATAATTTCAAGTTTGGCAACATATTTTTATTCTCAAATTCTTGAGTTCCATCATGATTCAAAAAAATGAAAATGAAAAAAAATGAAAAAAATGAGAAAAAGAAAGAAAGAAAGAAGAAGTAATGAAAAAAAAAGTGATGGAGGAAATAACTTTTGACATCTATGTTCATAATTCCTCCCAAAATTTTCAATAAAGGGGTATGTTGAATGCTTTGAATGGAGTGATTATTTTTACATATTTTATACATTCGAGCTTGAGTTAAATCATTTTTGCTCTACTAGTTTTGATGTCGTTTTAGCTACACTCTCAAATATATCCTACCTTAATCCTAAGCCCCTCTACAACCCATAAAAGGTCCTTATGATTTGTGTTATGCATGTGATACAAGTGGTGGAGAATGAGAAGATATGCAAGCTTATGGTAGATCATTTCTTTTGGAATGAATTTGAGCGAAACACTTACCCTTCAAACCGATGAGAGTTGAGTGTTTATTCCTGTGAGCGTCTACCAATTTAGTTTACTCTATCTTCAAATAAAATTACTTACTAAGTAATTAGAAGTTGTTTAAGAATATATTTTCATGATATGTTATGAGTTTTGAAGAGCATGGTTATTCTTTATTCATGACACTACAACCTTGATTTTTGATTTGAAAAAAATTAATAAATAAGAGTTTTGTCCGAGGACGAACAAAAGTTAAGAGTGGGGGTATTTGATGAGAACATAAAATATTATATTTTTATCACTTAATGTTCACCATTTATGCTCATTTTATGACTAAAGGTACTCATTATATTTCTATTTTGATTTAGGTTGCTGTAGGCCTCAAAAAATGAAGTCACGCTAAGTTAATACAGCCTATCAGAACAATGTCTAAAATACACGCTGAGTTCTATCAGACCATTTCCTCAAATATACGCAGAGTTTAAATGGTACACAGAGACAGCTCATCATTTGTCAGAGTGTCATTATGACTGACAGCACGACAGTCAAAGAATGTCTCCTCGTATGCCACGTATGCACGGGACTCGAGAGATCTCAGCCGACTATTGCGTGACTTTCGAAATCTTCCTCAACAAGATTCAGTCTTCATCAAGTTGGCGTACCAAAAAGACCTTATTGTCATTTAATATGACTGACAAGGCAATCAATGTCAGAGATTTTGTGTCAGTCGAGGCACGTCGAATCAAGACTGCTGGCCGTTCTGACTCAAGTCTGCGTGTATTTTGAACTTCTATGTTCCTTCCTCAAGTTTGCGTAAATTTTGAGCTTTCTGTCTCAAGTTGGCGTGTATTCTGAAGCTTTCTGCCTCAAGTTGGCGTGTATTCTGAAGCCTTCTGCCCTAAGTCTGCGTGGATTTCTTCCTCAACTAGTTGGCGTAGATTTCATCTCAAATTATCAGATTGGAGTACGTGGCAGACATGCCACAAATCTCTCGTATGCGTGCCCCAGTAACTTGCACACGACTCATGCATGATTGCCATGTGTCCAACAGTTATAGGCCACGTCCAGTAACTGCTCATCAACCTTGCGTACGATTGAATCCTGCGTGATTATCAACTATGCATAGGTTATGAAAACAGTTATCTTTTTAGTTATTTTTGACTCTATAAATAGAGTTCTCTTCTCATTCATTGTACAGATACATAGATATCTAAATTGCTGTCGAATTCTTGAGAGCTTTTCTTCTTCGCATCGTCTAAGGGATAAAGCGATCGTCTTCTAGATCGGATTCCTACAGTTGTATTTTCCCAGAAACACAATAAATAAAGTGAATTTATTTATGGAAAACAAATTGGTGACTCTGCTGGGGAAACCCATCTCCTCTTCTGAGATGGCCACAACTCAATGCGACGCTTCGTCGGTCGGATCGACGAAGAAGGTGATATCGATTCAGTTCAATCAACTCGCCTATGAAGAAATGTAGCGGGCTAAGGGTGGCAAGCACACTTCAGCCTCTATCACCACTGCCAAATCAAAGGGACGATCTGTCTACGTCCCTAAGAATCTGTTGGCAACCAAAGACGGTGAAGTTTCTACCACAGTGTCCATTACTAACACTGGCAAGAACTCCACTGCAGGCACGCATACTCCTGTATGCTCAAAAATGACAGCATCCAAAAGACACGCTAACAGTGATGGCTCCTTAACCAAATCTGTTTCCGTAGTCACGCAGTCCCAAAGTCACGCTGACAGCACTGGCTCTTTAGCCAAGCCTGTTCCAGCGTGCATTTCCAAACCTAAAAATCATGCTAACAGCACTGGTTCTTTAACCAAGCCTGTCTCAGCTTGTATTCCGTACGCATCATCCACCAAGTCAGCTCTTCCTGACTCAGCATGCGTACCGAAATCTGGCTTTTTAGCCAAGACTTCATATGCTGACAACACTGGCTCCTTAGCCAAATTGTCACAAGCATATTCTAAGAAGAATAGCTCTTTAGCTATTTCTTCCTCCTTGCCAAGTTCTGCTAGAACTGGGGGTAGTCTTGCTATGGCTCCTCCACAAATGGCTCACAAAGTCCCTTCGAATAGGAACAACTCTTTAGTTGTTTCTTCTGCTCCTGTAGTGTTTACTTCAGGAACAGCTTTGGCTGACAATTTTGTTAGTCAAAGAAAAGAAAATAGTCTTTTGACTACTCTTCCTTCTGGATATTCTATGTCTCAAAATTTGAACAAGTCTAAAAAGAAACATTTATTATTGTCTTCTTCTACGACTTCTTCAAATTGGGTACAAAATTTGTCTTTACAAAAAGGTTTGTTACCAACTCCTACTCAAGGGGATGGTTCAAGTCTTCCTTCTCTGCAAACATCTAGATCAATGGAAGGAAAACTTCAAGTATCAAAGACCAATATTTTACCTCCAACAGATCTAAGAACGAAACTCAATCAATCCCGTTTGGGAAGCACTTCTGGTGTTAAGAAACCACACCAATCGGGAATGAAAGTAAGAGATCCGGATGCAGAATATGCCAAAAATTATGTTGCTCAGATTAATCATTCCTTGTATAATCAAGAGCCGGCAAAATCCAAGGACAAGAAATATATTCCTCATAAACAAAGATTGTTCTCAAATATACCTCAGTCTTCACATACTGATTTGCAAGAACATCTTCAACAAAAGAAGAGGAATAATTCTCTGTCAATGGATCATGACCATCATGATTGTGACTTCCAACCTAGGGTCATAATTCAATGCAGATGTCAAACTAAACGACAGTCTGTCTTTAATCGGATCCAGGGTGAACCTATGTCTGATGAAGATGAACCTCTTTTCGCTTCTATCAACATGACCTCTCGGGATTCTGGGGGTAGAACTGATAGTCCAGATGGGGACCAGAGCAAGAGTCCTGGCTTCTAATCAAAGAACTTCGGTTTCTGAAGACTATTCTGAATTCCTTGGAGAATCCAACTTTCCACCTCTTTCTACTGGGGGTAGTTCTCCTATAACTGATTTTGATACACAAAGTAATGATTCAGAACAAACAGTATCATCAACAATCCTGCGTATGGTCACAACTTATATGGTGGATGGGAATACTGAATTAAACAATGAACCTTCTTCTTCAATGACTCCCCAAGACCAAAGAATTGCTTCTTTGGAACAACAAATGAAGTCTATGGCTGATACTATGAAGTCAATGTATGAACTTATGGCAACCCAGCTGCAAAATCGACAGACTGTACCTGACGCCATACCGATTGATACTGGTGTAGGTCCAGTGCAAGTTCCTCCAGTAGTACAATCCAATATCCCTGGACAAGCTCAACCAATTCCTAGTCATTCGGGAGCTGGGGGTAGCACTTATAATGTTGTCCCTCCTCCTAACTATTCCCTACAAGCTACAACTCCATAATCTTCCAGAGTCGTTACTGAAGAATTGAGGAATCTCCGAACCCAATTTGAGGCATTCAAACAAAAAGATGATTTACAAAGGTTAGGTATCAAGCAACTTTATCCAATAGAATGGAAGCTGGTATCATATCCTTATAAATACAAGCCTCCTACTATCTCATTCTTTGATGGAACTACTTCTCCGAGTCAGTTTATCAATCATTTTGAAGTGAAGACTGACCAGCTGCAACCAAGCGATGCCCTCCTTACTCGGGTGTTTGTCGGATGTCTCAAGGGAACGGCTTATGAATGGTATAGAAGTCTCTCTGATGGGTGTATTACCTCATTTGCCGGCTTCAAACAAATATTTCTTGAATGGTTTTATGAAGGGCTCAATGACATGACTATGTCTGCTCTTATAAGAATCAAACAGAAAAATAATGAAAGCACTGAAAGCTTCATTGAAAGAGTTCGAAGAGAAGCTCTGAAGATGCCCCTCGGAACTCCCGATGCTGTCACTATCGACACTTGCAAGTCGAATCTCTTACCAATCATCAGCATGTGGACAGGATCCACTCAATTCCAAGATTGGCCTTCCTTCATCGTCAGTGCCAAAGCTGCCGAAGTCAGTGTCGAGACTTTCAAAGGTCTGGGGGTACACATGAATCCCAATAAATCAGGTCAAAATACTAGCAATAGTACGCGACCTAACAATTGTAAAAGAAAAGAGACTCTCGAAGTCAATCTCCAGAGCAAAAATCAAGAAGTAATATCTGCCCAAGCTACCCCAGCTCCAACAAATCAACAACCAAGAGCACCTCGCCCCAAAGAAGAATACTCTTTTGACGACGATGACGTCCTTGGTATCTTTGAATGTTTACTTAAAGGTAATAAAATACAATTACCTGAAATCAAGAAACCCGATGAAGCTGGTAAGACAGATCATCCTAAATACTGTCCGTACCATAGAATATTGGATCACACAGCTCGTACATGTTTTGTACTGAAAGGAAAAATCCAAGAAATGATCAAATCTGGAGCTGTCACTCTTACTCCGAAAGAAAAGACCGTCACCTCCAACGTTGTCTCTATGCAATTTGGAGATTTTCCTCCTCAACTCCTTGAAAGCGGGATCGTTCCTATTCCCAAGGCAACTCTTGAAATCGTAAATATTCTCCCTCCACAGTCTGAAGGATTAGTACCGATCACTATTGAAACAGGAGAAATCATATGGATTCATCCCGATCTAGTGGCAGATTTTGAATCTCCTCCTCTTCAAAAGACTACTTCCCTAAAATCTAAGAAGGCCAAAAAAACTAAGTCATGTCATATGACTTCTTTCGGATCTACTTCTGACACAGAACCAAAAGATAAAGCTGAAGCACATGCTGGTGCTACTAGAACAGGAAAACATTATCTAAAGGATTATTCCAAGAGTCCTGAAGATACTTCTGATAGTCTTGAAAATACTCCTGATATCTCTCCAGCTGACAAAGATATTCCTGATGTTCCTCGGGAGGAAGAATTGTCCACTGTACCTGTTCCTTCAACTACACCGGTTGTACCTATTCCTTCCAAGCCCACAGCACTTGAGAAAGGCAAACAACAAGCTCGCTTCGATAAACCAATCCGGAAGTCCCCTCCCCTTGGACTTCAGAAGCCTTATAACTTTGACATTTTAGCTCAACTCACTAGTACTCCACCTAGAATGTCCCTCTTTGAACTTCTACGTCTTTCTAAAGAGACTCGGGAGACATTAAGTGAGGCACTTCTTCAGGCTGACTCTTGTCTTGCACAATTAAAGAAGCCAGATGAAGAACATGTTACTTGCTTACATTGCAATAGTGTATTGGAGATCATCTCGAATATCACCTTTACACAAGATGATATATTATTGGAGGATAATCGACATGATCGGCCTCTCTACTATACCGGTTATATCGATACGATGAAGGTAGATCGTATTCTTATTGATCCAGGGTCTGCTTTAAGCATAATGCCAAGGAGTCTGCTAGATGAATTAAAAATTCCTCTTCACAAACTTTCCAAGACGGTTACTACTATATTGGGATTCAATCAAAGCCGAAGCGAGCCGTTGGGAAAGATTCATCTGAAACTTCAAATAGGCGATTTCAGATCCAAAGTCACTTTCTATGTGATCGAGATCGTGGGATCTTATAATCTTCTCTTGGGAAGACCCTTCCTTCATGAGAATAATGTGGTGCCTTCTACTCTTCATCAGTGCTTCAAATACATTGACAGCGATAGAAAAGTACGAAAGGAAGTCGCTGATATAAATCCTTTCCGTAGGGTTGAAGCTTATTTCAGTGATTCCCGGATGTACAAAAAGGAGTATACAAAAATAGTACAAGCCATGGAAAAAAAAGATCCGCAAAGTGAGACCTTGATAATTCCTGTCAAAGGTCAAACTACTCAGCAACAGTCTCCTAAACCCTCTGGAGAAGGCCCCTTCATTATTCCAGTGAGCGGACGTATCTCTCCATTACCTCAATCATCCACCCAAAACACACTGATCATTCCTGTCAGTGGGCGTACTACATTTCCTGCATCTTCACTTATAAAACAGGACACTCTGGTAATCCCTGTTGGTAGGCGAACTACTTTTCCATCCCAAGCTTCAAGGGAGCTCACCTCTTCTGAGCCATTTGTGATCGATCTTAATCGAAACAAAACTCCTTCTCGTTCTTCTTCTCCCCCTTTAGTCATTGATTTGGCTAAGATTTCTAAGGTTCAACCTCCTTCTGATATAAATACTACTACTCTTGAAATTAATGAAATGTCTCCGTCTTTGCAGTATATTGATGTTTGTAATCATGTTCATAATTATTTGTATTTGTTAGATGACTTGAAAACAGTAACCATAGGAGTTGTACAGACTTTTCATACAGAAGTATCCTTAGAATCAGTACAAAATTCATGCTTTCTAGTACCTAGCAGAAAACCAGGAGACATTCCAATATTCTTCTACAAAGGACCAAAAACCCCTATCAACTTTGAAGATGATGATAGAAATGATGATTCTGGAAGATTACAATTGCGTCGTTACAGCCAGCAATCTAAAGATATTATCAAAAATATGGGTTATGACTTCAGATCTGGCCTCAGTAATGGGAAAGGAAGAAGAATGCATGTTCGGATTCCTTCTCTAAAATATGGAAGGACAAAATACGGATTGGGTTATATTGATCCTACTCCCTTCATCAATATCATCCATAAAGATCCCGAATCTGATGAAGATAAAAGATCTGATTCTTCTAGTTCCTCCTCTTGGGATTCTGATACAAGTATCGGTGACTTCCACCGTAACATTCTGTCTTCCAACATGGTTTCCGTTGACGGTCCTGAAGAAAATGACGAAGACGAATTTGAAATCTCATCTGAATCAGAACAATGGGCCCAAAGGTTAGATAATCAATAGGAGTTTAGATTCGAGCAAAGAGAACCTCCAACTGAAGATAAACTTGTTCAAATAGATGTTGGTGAAGAGGGATCCCCCAAACCAATATTTATTAGTGAAAGTCTTTCAGAAACTGATAAGCAAGACATGATCAAACTTATTCGTGAATACATCGATGTCTTCGCTTGGAGTTATGAAGATATGCCAGGACTTGATCCACAAATCGCAACTCACAAACTCAATATCATGCCGAATGCTAAACCGGTCAAACAACAACAGCGACGATTTTGTCCAGACATTATGGATGCAATTGAAGCTGAAGTCAATAAACTCATGGCTTCTGGGTTTATTAGAGAGGAACAACACCCTGATTGGGTGGCTAATATAGTTCTTGTCCTTAAAAAGACTGGCAAGATCAGAGTATGCATAGACTATCGTGATCTCAATACGGCATGTCCTAAAGACGAGTTCCCTCTACCAATTACTGATGTTATGATCGATAATACCTGTGGTTTTGAGCGGATGTCATTCATGGATGGGTATTCTGGATATAATCAAATAAAAATGTTTCCAGATGACGAGAAACATACTTCTTTCAGAACGTCGATCGGTACATACTGTTATACAGTTATGCCATTCGGTCTCAAGAATGCAGGAGTAACTTATCAACGAGCCATGAGCACTATATTTCGTGAACATTTGCAAAAAATAGTCGAATGCTATGTTGATGATATTGCAGTCAAAAGTCGACAAAAAGAGGATCACATCCAAGATTTGAAGACTATTTTTGATCTAATGCATAAGCATCAATTAAAGATGAACCCTACTAAGTCCTTCTTGGGCATCTCTAGTGGCAAATTTCTCGGCTTTGTCATTACCTCGAAAGGTATACACGTAGATCCCGAGAAAATCAAAGCCATCCAAGAGATGCGTCCTCCACGCACCTTAAAAGAGCTACGAGAATTTCAAGGAAGGATCGCTTATATCAGGAGATTCATCTCTAATCTTTCAGGACGCTGCAGACCATTCAATAAACTTATGAAGAAAGGTGTTTCTTTTGTCTGGAATGATGAATGTCAAAAAGCATTCGATGATATAAAACAATATCTAATGAGCCCTCCAGTATTGGTACCACCTATCTCAGGAATACCGTTCCTCCTATATACCCGAGCAACGAGTCATTCATTGGGTGCGCTGCTTGCTCAAAAGAATAAAAATGGTCATGAACAAGCCATTTACTATCTCAGTCGTACTACGACCGGAGCTGAACCTCGATATTCACCGGTCGAAAAAGAATGTCTGGTCCTTATGTTCGCTGTCCAAAAAATACGACATTATATCATTGGCCAGACTATTCATGTCATTTCCAGGATTAATCCTATACGAGTCATGATGAAGAAACTAAGTGTTTTAAATTCTCGATTGGCTAATTGGGGAATTTTACTTGCTCAGTATGATATGTACTATATCCCTCAGAAATCGGTCAAAGGACAAGCTTTAGCTGATTTTCTGGCTGCTCATTCAATTCCAGAAAATTCAAAACTCTATGATGAAATCCCAGATGAAGTCCTAGACTCAAACCAAATTGCTGAAGAAGATCCTATTTGGCGTCTATTCTTTGATGGAGCTTCAAGAATAGGTCCTAATGGTGACATTGTCGCTGGGGTTGGAATCGTTCTTGTGTCGCCAGAAGGTCTTGCTATCCAAAGAGCTTATTCTCTCAATCAACCATGTTCAAACAACGTAGCTGAGTATAATGCACTGCTTATTGGTCTTCAACTCGCTAAACATCTGAATATTCAACATTTGGAAGCATATGGAGATTCTAAACTCATTGTCAATCAAATAAGGGGTACTTATGAAGTTCGCCATCAAGATCTGGTTCCTTATCATAGATCGGCTATATCTATGGTTTCGTCATTTGAAGGATTCTTCATCGAGCATGTTAGGCGAGCATGTAACATAGAAGCTGATGCTCTTGCTAATCTTGTGGCAGTATTAGCTATTCCGGTTAGACGTCAACAAATGATTGTTGTTTACAATCGAGAATTATTTCATCTTGAGAACAACCTAACTCTAGGACTTCCAGTTGATATTGAAGAATCAACATCTCATGATGTCAATACAACAAGAGGATTTGGATTAAGTCGTAAATCATTATCATCTTCATCTGATTCTAGTATGGAATTCACCTTCAGTAGTTTAGCTGAGACTCAGAATACGGATAAAGATTGGAGACTTCCTTTCTTAGATTTCGTATTGTATGATATTCTTCCAGATAATCCGAGTGAGGCAGCATCTATCAGATGACGATCACTCAGATTCTATTACAATTATACTACAAAAACCTTATATCGTCGAGCTTATGATGGTTTACTTCTTCGATGTGTTGCCGGTAGTGAAGCCCAACAAATTATCCGCGAAGCACATGATGGAATTTGTGGAGCACATCAGCCTGGACCAAAACTTCAAGACTGTATTCGACGTATGGGTTATTATTGGCCTACTATGGTAAATGATGCTATTCAATATGCCCATAAGTGTAAAGCTTGTCAAATCCATGCAAATTTTATCCATCAACCTTCAAAATTTCTACACCCAACAGCAGCATCATGGCCTTTCGAAGCTTGGGGCATGGATGTTGTCGGCCCAATCAATCCGCCATCATCAAAAGGTCATCGGTTTATTCTCGCAATAACCGATTATTTCTCCAAATGGGCTGGAGCTATTCCTTTATCTGAAGTCAAGACTTCTAACGTCATCAACTTTATCAAGCATCATGTCATCTACAGATTTGGTGTTCCTCGACGCATTATTCATGATAATGGACCACAATTCGTCAGCCAAAAATTTACTCGATTCTGTGACGATCATCGAATCAATAATGTGACTTCTACCGCATATAATCCGGCATCTAATGGATTAGCAGAAGCTTTCAACAAGACCATCATCAAACTCTTAAAGAAGTTTGTTTCTACTAACAAACGTAATTGGAGTGAGAAACTTGGTGAATGTTTGTGGGCTTACCGCACTACAGTTCGTAATGCTACTAGATGTACACCTTTCTCTCTGGTGTATGGATGCGAAGCTGTTCTTCCATTAAAGATTCAAATTCCTTCTTTAAGGATAGCAATCGCTAATGAACTTACCACCGGGAATAATGATCGTCTTCGACTTCAGGAATTAGAAGCTCTGGATGAAAAGCGGTTATCTGCTCAACAGAATATCGAATTCTATCAAGCTAGAATCTCAAGAGCTTTTAACAAGAAAGTTAGAGTTCGAGCATATCAAAAAGGGGAACTTGTTCTTACAGTCAGACGTCCGATGACTATGACGCACATAAGTAAAGGCAAGTTCGATGCAAAATGGGAAGGTCCATTCATTGTGAATAAAGTCTTTTCTAATGGGGCATATCAGCTTACCACTATGGATGGTAAAGTCACTATGATGCCCATTAATGGCAAATTCTTGAAGAAATATTATGTGTAAAATTTTTATCTGTCAAGATTGTTCTCCTATCATTCCCCAGCTAGTAAAAATACCAAAGTTATTGTTCTTTACAAGAATCGTTTCGATATCTTTTATCCCCAGTAGAAATAGATATTCTATTTTGTATCATTTTCTTAGCAAATTTGATATCTAGAAAATTACGTCCATATTACCTCTGAATTTTCTATCTCAGTATCATATTTATGAAAATGATATCTAGTCTTTTGATTCTCGAGTCCAAAGATCATGAAAAATTGAGTTCAAAGATATTTTTATGTCTGAATTCTATTTTTTTCTAATCAATATTAAACTAAGATCATCTCTGGTTTAATATCATCTGATAGAATTACAAAGTTCATTTGTATATTCTATTCTATTGAAATGTGTCATGTATTATTTACCTCTGAACATATTTTCTATGAATACATCATTATCAAAACAATAAAGTCAAAAATTAGATCAAAAGCTCTCATTTGTCTTCATTCAAAATCAAAATATTGATTACAAGTAAAAATGTAAAAGATCTATTTATTAGGAGTTATTAGCTCCTTAATACGTACAGTACTCATTTTCTTATCATGAGCTTTGCGAACTCTTTCTGCTGCTTCGACTGCGACAATTTGTTCATCAAAATTGATAATAGCAGATTGGCGACGGTTAACTTCTTCAATTTGCTCTGCCTGCATCTGCTCTCGCTCTTGTTGAAGAGTTTGACAGCGTTCAGCTTCAGATATATGAGCAGTGACGACCTCAACCTGCTCCTTTTCCATGAAGGCAATTCGCTCCTGAAGACGAGCCAGCTTCTCTTTCAACTTCTTGAGCTCTTCAGCTTTTGATATTTCATCCTTCTCCAGAAGTTCTACTCTCTGACGAGTAGCTAATATTTCTTTACCCTTTTTTACTAACTTCTCAGATGAAGAAGCAAGAAATTCTTCTAAAGCAGCTTGCTGAGCTTGGGCTTCATGTTCCATTTGAGCGATCTCAGCCACAGTCAAAGATTTAACATCTTTCTTATTGATCTTCCAGTATCTTCGGATAGTTGTCTCCAATTCATCTAGAAGATGTTCAAAGAAAATACATTGAGTTTCACAGCCAGCATGTCGCAGTGCTAGGAGCGGGAAATTGACCACCATTCGGAGCTCAGAGAAGGGCATAGTTTCGTCTTTCAAGAAACGCCTGGAGTACGTATCCAGATATGAATAGATGATATCTGAATACATCCCCAGAGTCCTTGCCAATCCCGTCTCAAACCCAGGAGTTGCTGTCATTATTGAAGAAGAAGCTTGTACGTTCTCTGTCCTGGGAATTGAAGTATGTGCCGCTGGAGAAGTCAGTAGATGCGAATTTCCTTCATCAACATCAGTATGAACAGGTGGAGCATGAGTCGAGCTCATCGCTGCAGCAGTCCCTACTAGTCAAAGGAAAAATAATCAGCATATAAAGAAAAAAAATAGTAGAAATAGAATTTAAAATAAAATTCTACCAGGCTGAGGTTTATATTCTATATGTTGAGGGAGTCTCGCATCCTCTCGCAGTCGATCAATAATGGTGTCTGACACCTGCTTTATGTGACTACTACCAGCTTCAGAATTACTGGGTGCTGGAGCATTATCAGGAGATTGAGCAGGTTCAGAACTGAGCTCCATTCTATTTTCTTTGATTTTATCTTCATCATAATGAGTGGAAGTCTCATGATGCCAATCCTCTTCCTCTTCAGCCTCTTCTTCTTTCTCAGAGTGTTCTTCTTCAGACTCTCTTGGATCCCCAGCTTCAGGATGGGTCTCTGATCCAGAATCCATGATATTCACATCAACATCTATTTTTTGAGATGGATGAATCTCAGGAACAGCAACAATAGCAAGCTCAGGTTCTTGAGTTTCAATTTCCATGGACTCGGTATTGACTGCAGGAATGTTAGTTTGAAGAATAATGTCTTTACAAACATTCTTCAATAACTCATCAGCAGCTGATAGTTCAAACGTTGGCACGTCTTCATCGCCTCTGGCCGAAGAAATGTTTTCTTCAACCTGAGTTTCTTCAATTTGATTAGGTTGAAAAGATGGAACTTCCGGTTGTTCCCTAACTTCTGCCTCGGGAGCTGGTTCTTCTTCTGAATATTCAATTTGATCATCCAATGCCTGGATGACACCCTCTTTCCCGTGCTCAAAAGGGATAATCCTCATCTCTGAAGGTTCAGCAGCTACTCCACTTGTCGTTGGGACAGTCGACTCTACCTCAGTCAGTTCAGCTGAAGTTGCTGGAAGATGAACATGATCAGATTCTGTTCTCTCCATGGAAACCGCTTAATCGATCTCTGGCAAGATCCCTCCACTCATAATAGTTTCCAGGAGTTCATTGCCCTTTATCTTTTCGACAGTCTTCTTGACGTATCTGCCTCTCGATCTCCTTTTATCAAAGGAGCATCGCTTCATCTGTATCTTCATCTTTGTCGGCAGCATTGTCTTCATCAACAGGGATGCCACCTAGAGATAAGGTGGCAGTTATTGAAACTCCTTTCTTCTTGGAAGTCTGAGACTTAGTACTCTTTTTAGAGACTGTCTCAGATTCATCACTTCGTTTCCTCTTAGAGATGGACACGAATATTGGAGGAAGAACTTCATCAGGAAAGTTTTGCTGCAGAGATAATTCATATAAGGGCTCAACTTCTGCAGTCTCATCTTCAGGTTCCGGAGTAAATCGTTGAATAACAATCTTCTTCTTCGACCTCTTTGATGGAGCTGGGTCGTCTTCTGCAACAAAAGTCTTCAAATGAAAACTCAGCACAAAAGTGCTCGATGAAACATAGAAGCGGGCGTATGTATAGAGCATTTTCGTCCCTGCCTTGGATAAAGGATTCGGCATAGAGAATTCAACTTTTGTATCTCTAGCCGTGAAGTATCTCCATGCCCGAGCTCCATCAATTAGTCCTCCACGAGCAGAAAGGCAGGTGGTGGCATTCCCAACATGAAGTTGGTCATATCCGAATTGCCGAGCAAATCGGCTCGGTAGATATGGTTCTAAGTACGTCATTTCTTCATGACGATATACCAGGTGAGATGGCCGAATCCGCTGTAGCCATTGAAAAGCTACGTCATCTAGCCTGTGCCCTTTTTCTTCGTCTATCATGTTCAGAGGCATGCTCTCATAACCCAGTGGCGGGGGAGCACATTGAATCGACCAATGTGATGATCGGTTCAAAACATTTCTGCATTCTGGAAGAGTGTGAACCTTCCAGAAAGTTTCTCCGGCGTACTTCTCTAAAAAGAGGCTGCCGCTCCCTCCTGCTCCCGGAGGTATCAGACCGTCGTGATGGAGAAGAAGCCAACCATACAAATAAGTATAGGGCATCTCTATTCTTGTGAATTCATCGGTCATCTTCCTTTGATTAGACAGCATATTGGTTACAAAATTTCGAAGACCTGCGTTCAGCCTGCAAGTCATCGCTGATAATAAGTCTGTCTTATAGCCGTACATAAGGCGCACTGCTGCAAAAACAACGCCTCTATGTATTCTATCCAGAGAGCTGGAGCCAGGAACAACAAATCTTCTTAGCCAGAGAGAGAGGAATCCGGCTAAATGACCGTTCTTTGACAAAGGTTTTCCACTCTGTCTCACATATGATCTGAAGGTGGTTCCGGCTTTAAACTCATACCAGTCTTCATTGATTGTGAAATCTTTACAGTCATACTTCTCTAGTAGATTGGTGATTTCACTCTCAGAGAGGGGCTTGAAGGAGTTAATTTGATACCTTCTCTTTTCATTTATCTTCTTCTCATCTTTCTCACAATTCATGAAAAGATAAGACATCCACTTCTGGATGTGGCAGCCGGCTTCCTCTTTAGTACTTTTATAATACAGAGTGCATGTGCCGAAATGGCACATCATCTCTTCAAACAGATGCACCATCTCCGGGTTCTTCTCCGACAGAAAATTTAGCTCCTCAGTTGAAGGCACATATTCTTCATATGGCAGTGTGCCTGAAGGCAGATGAGAGATGTATTCCATCTCATGAAGGGCAAAACCCATCTCCCCTTTGGGAGTCATAAATGTTCCCGTCCGGTGGTTATATCTTTCAACCAAGGCCAAGAATAGAAATGGGTTGGGTTTGAAGCCGTAGAAGGAATTGACGATCGCGTCATAGAGATTTATCTGCTTCAGCTTATTCTCAAACTTCTCCAGAACCCAATGGACCAGAGTCCTCCACCTCATATTCTCCTGATTCATTAAGCCTATCATCCTCGGCGTCGAATCAGTAGGATAGAATGCCTTCTCATTTGCCATGAATTCATTTATGAAAACAGGCGTCCTGAATGGCATCAATATAGATGAGTCTTTGGGTGGCACACATCCCGGCTTCAAACCTCGAAACAAGGATACGTGATTCTCCGGAGCACTGTAGAATCCGTCTTTCTTGTAAATGATTCTGCTCGCCTTAGCTTGCTGATTTTCTGTTAAGTGCCATGCCATCTTTCTGGGGTAACTGGCGTGCATGAATCGCATGATAGACAAACCCCTAGATACCTTCGGCCACTACATGGGCTTCCTTGCATCACCTTCAAAATAGAAGCAGACCTTCTCCCTGATGCCTTTTGGTTGTGACTTATGTGCTATGGCATCCCCAAATAGAAAAGTTGGTTTCTTATGGAACATCAGGTCAAGACTCTGAAATGGTTCACCATTTATCAGACAGAGCAGAGTGGTATGATCTTGATTCTTCAACAAAAATAGTCTAGTTTCCGAAGTGTCAAACTGAGGAAACTGTACATGAGATAAATCATGTTTGAAAGAGAAGCTCAAATGTCCTTCATAATCAGCTTCTTCACTTCGGATGTTCACTACAGAAAAGAAAAGAGGAAAAGATCAGATATGTTTTGTCACACAAACTGCAGAAAAATTTATGTCTACGAGCCTTATGCGTGTTTAACAGTGTTCAAAGAAAATTTCATAAGTCACGCAGACTTCAGACAAAGATCAAAAAGACACGCTGAATAATTTATTCACGCATGTGACTAATTCACGCAAAGTCTAGACAGATTAGAATGAAAAGTCACGCATCATTGCCAGAGTCACATTGAAGTGAAAATGACAAAAAAATATGCTGACAGATCAAGACTAATCTATCCAGAGGATGACTCCCAGAAGTCTGCGTGAACAATTCAACATTGACATCTCTGCCAACATATGAAAAATCACGCAGAGTCATGAGAGCCATGCTTATTTGCGTAAAACACAGAGCTTAGTAAACACGAAGATGTGAAGTATGGCCAACCCTAAAGAGGGGGCATACTTTATTAATATCCTTTGCCCTAAGAAGGGGGGATATATTTCGAAAGTTCATTATTGATTGTTTTAAGAATCCTAAGATTTCTATGTGGAATTCATCTTCATCAGTTCGTCTTCATCAGTTCGCATCCCCATCTGTCACTTACGTTGCATAGGGGGATGAGTAGCTTCGCGGTGAGGAAGTCTGTCGGTGGT
Source organism: Iris pallida (assembly GCA_029216955.1). Lineage (NCBI taxonomy): Eukaryota > Viridiplantae > Streptophyta > Magnoliopsida > Asparagales > Iridaceae > Iris > Iris pallida. The sequence continues at coordinate 94,330 of JANAVB010025440.1, forward strand.
GGCACACGAAGACGTCGCAGGGGCCTTGCCCTTAGCCTGAGTGTCGATCTTAGGAGCCATTGCTGAGAAGGAGAAGGAGAAGTCGGGGAAGACGAAGTTTCTTTTCTGTATGGGATTTTCTCTCTCTAAAGCAAGTAAAGAAAGAAGGAAGTGATTTATGGCCTTTTTATAGGTTCACGAAGAATTTCAAACGGCAAAGTCATCATTTGCTTCGATATAGGAGTTTTGCATGGGATCCTAAACCGCACAGAATCCCAACAGCCCAATCATTTCGGAAGAAATCTTTCCCTGAATCATCTCAGCGTGACTAAATTCATTTTATCATCTCGATTTCAAAGTATTTCGAAATAATTTATCATTTTTCGAAAAATTTGAAGGGGGTTTTGTTGGCCTCAAAAAATGAAGTCACGCTGAGTTAATACAGCCTATCAGAACAATGTCTAAAATACATGCTGAGTTCTATCATACCATTTCCTCAAATATACGCAGAGTTTAAATGGTACACAGAGACAGCTCATCATTTGTCAGAGTATCATTATGACTGACAGCACGACAGTCAAAGAATGTCTCCTCGTATGCCACGTATGCACGGGACTCGAGAGATCTCAGCCGACTATTGCGTGACTTTCGAAATCTTCCTCAACAAGATTCAGTCTTCATCAAGTTGGCGTACCAAAAGACCTTATTGTCATTTAATGTGACTGACAAGGCAATCAATGTCAGAGATTTTGTGTCAGTGGAGGCACGTCGAATCAAGACTGCTGGCCGTTCTGACTCAAGTCTACGTGTATTTTGAACTTCTATGTTCCTTCCTCAAGTTTGCGTAAATTTTCAGCTTTCTGTCTCAAGTTGGCGTGTATTCTGAAACTTTCTGCCTCAAGTTGGCGTGTATTCTGAAGCCTTCTGCCCCAAGTCTGCGTGGATTTCATCCTCAACCAGTTGGCGTGGATTTCATCTCAAATTATCAGATTAGAGTACGTGGCAGACATGCCACAAATCTCTCGTATGCGTGCCCCAGTAACTTGCACACTACTCATGCATGATTGCCATGTGTCCAACAGTTATAGGCCACGTCCAGTAACTGCTCATCAACCTTGCGTACGATTGAATCCTGCGTGATTATCAACTATGCATAGGTTATGAAAACAGTTATCTTTTTAGTTATTTTTGACTCTATAAATAGAGTTCTCTTCTCATTCATTGTACAGATACATAGATATCTAAATTGCTGTCGAATTCTTAAGAGCTTTTCTTCTTCACATCGTCTAAGGGATAAAGCGATCGTCTTCTAGATCGGATTCCTACAGTTGTATTTTCCCAGAAACACAATAAATAAAGTGAATTTATTTATGGAAAACAGTTGCAGTTGGAGACACTATGTACAAAATGGAGCTAAATTGCAATTATGGACAGTTTTGATATGTTTTACCAAAATGAGAATAACTTTCTCCTACGAAAAGCAATTGAGGTGATTCAAAAAGATTTGGAAAGCTAAGACTCAGGGCTACAACTTTTATATTTTGTGATTTTCGCAAATCAAGCTGCATCACGGACGAAATCAGACTTGGAGTTGGGTCAAAGATGTTGTGAACAAAAATAGGAACCAAAATAACCATTTCCCTACTTGTTCTATGACTTAGTCTATTTGGTTTGAGAAGTTGTAACTTTTAGAGGATATGTGGGGAGATATTGTGGGCTTGAAACAACTAATTTATGGTGTATAAAAGAGTGTAGGAATCATGAGAAGGGACACCACAAACACACAACACAACTCTTTTCGTCTTCTCCAACTTTTCTTTTGAAGTTTTGAAGAACATGTTCGGCTAAAGTCTTGTTGGTCGAAGGAAATGGAAGCCTCGGAATCAATAAAAAGCTATGAGATCTAATTTATGTTTATATGTTTGATTTATACTTTGAGTATCAAATTTTTTTATGCATATTTCATGATTATCTTGTTTAATTACTAGGATGCATACTAGTTTATTATTCTTGATAATCTACTACTAAATTAGATATCGAATCCTGAATTGTTCGATCCCTCTAATTTGTGAAGCAACCAAGATTTAATAAATTACTGCTTTGTATTATTAAATCTTAGGAAGAAACCATTCGACTAAATTAAATGCAATCGCTTGTGCTTGTGTTGTTTTGTTTCATCGATATCATTGAGTTTAATACGCTACTAGATTAAACCTTTACCGCTTGTCTGGGGTTGTTTAGTAGTTAAGGTTAATTAGGTCGCTTGTTTCTAATTAACTATAGCTAAAGGAGATAGAAAAATAATTCCAACGATGAATATTCATAATATATATCAATATATGTTTGCATCTATGATCAGTTTTAAGATTTCGATGGTAGATGTAGACTTAGACCAACATTTTTTATTTTGATTTATTTTCATATTCTACTTGCTCATTTTTATTGACTTTTATTTTATTCATCCCCCCTTTCATTATTCACATAGCACAAATCTAAACTAATTACTCTCCGTGGAAACGATCCTTACTCGTATTGCTACATTTCTAAGAGTATAGGTTTTATTTTTTGGTGCCTACGACAGCACACCACTGGCTATAGACTGATTGGGCCTATCTGGATAGTGGCAAATTTTCGTAGTCAGGTGGCGACTAGCAACAATTTGAACTAGTGCATTGTACTAACTGGAAAGTGGTAGAGTATTGTACATTGAACCCCCCATTCCTTGTTTCTAGGAGGAAATATAGAATCATGTGCCTACTTGTCTCTGATGATGGCAAGTGGATGTGCATCTTTAACACTTCTAGTGTCTTCAATTCAAAAAAAGACATGAATGAGTCAAAACCACCCAAAGGTTCTCATTTTAGAATCCTAACGACATCAATTTGTTATTGATCATATCAGGTTACATGATACTGCTCTATGGTTGTTTCATTTATCTTAATTTTTCTAATTCTTTTGTTCTACTAGCCCAAGAATATCCTACCGCATTATTACAGTACAAAAAAAGCCAACTTATATGGACAAATATTACTAGCTTTCGTATCTAGGTTGCATAAACTTTTACATTTGGAAGATTTAAAGGATCCTTAAGTTTCTTATATATTATAAAATATACTCTCTTATAATAATTATGGCTTTGAATGTGATCAGTACAGCTACTGTGTTTGTTTATGGGTCCTCGTATCTCTTTCTGAACATGATTGATATCAATTCCCGTGACCACCACCACCACCACATATTATTATTATTATTATTATTATTATTATTATTATTATTATTATTATTAACATAGTAACAAAGTAATCTATATTTAAATCACACAAGTGCATATATATATATATATATATATATATATATATATATATATATATATATATATATATATATATATATATATATATATATATATATAGCAGTGAACTTGGGGAATTATCATCAGTGTTTAAATTTGTGTGTATGATTCTAGGCATAACACTATATGGAAAATTTAGATATGTGGTAGTTTTGAGTTGTAGAAGTTAGTAGTAGTAGTAGTAGTAGAGATAGTTAATAGCAACCAACATTTTTGAATTACCAATAGCTTGAAGAATCTAGATACCTGTAGTTAATATAACAATGAACATCAATAATTATTTATATATAACAACAGTTTGGTATATATGTCAGCATGTAGTTATAACCAAAGACTAGTTATTTTAAGGGTTGCGTGAAGACACCGTAATATGTGGTGGCTTAGATGTGCAATATACAGTAGTTTTTCTAGTTTTTGTCTAAACATTGTATACACAAGGTAATGGTATTCTCATATGTACGGCCACAAATTCTTAATGTATATATGGACTTTTGGTAACTGGTTATTTTTTTACTTTTATTTACAGGTCCTTCAAAGGAGTTTTGGGCTCATTTTATAAATGACGGGAGATGTCGCTTAATGGAAAAGCATTTTGGATTCATTTTAGGTTCATTTTTAAATTGATGGAAGATGGTGCTTAATGATGTAAAACATTTTTGATTTATTTTGTGATGATGGTAGATGAATGATTAATGATGTAAAGCGCTTTAAGTTTATTTGTAGATAATGGAAGGACACTTAATGATGTAAAGCGCTTGTGGTTCATTTTGTAAATGATGGGATATGATGTTTAATAATGTTTATAAATACTATTTATTTTGTTAATGCACTTTAGAGACTACAATATGCATTTGAACATATATAGTTATTATATATGGTTTTTGTTTATGTGTAATTTAATTGTATGTTTTATAAACATAATAGAGAAGCAATAATTGCATAAGAGACGATTGTTCTAAATTTTTGGGACGGATCTGTAGATGTCCTAAAAGTGAACTTGTGAGACTCGTCTCACAGTATCGGTATTTATATACGGATAAATATTTTGTAGTGTATTTCGTATTTTTTTGGTTTTCGGAATGCTTTAAAAGTTTTCCAAATTATAGATTTTCTCCTTGATCAGCATATGTCACGACTCGCACCCGCTTTTCGGGATGCAAGCGCGTAAACAAGCCAGCTACGCATCAAGCGGTCTCCAGCCCAACTCGAATACGCAAACACTGTCTGGACTATGGTAATGTGCCTAATCATGGCAAGGCAAACTATATCTCAATCCACAATAAGAGTATAAAACATGAATGAACACTATGGGTCATGATCTGTAGCCCACTAGCATACATGTCCGATTAGACTCCAAAAATAACATGAGTCTATAAAGTAAGCTAACAAAAAGAGTATAACATGATAAGGAATGAAAGCACGAACGGATAATAAACGTAATATCAATACCTGGATCCTGCAAGTGCATCACCAACATCTACCATTCTGCTCTACTAACTAACTCCATGCAAACGCTAAACCTGAAGAGATCATCAAGTCCTCAAGGGACATAGCAAGATACATAAAAACATGTCTATCTAACAGTTTATCATGCATAAAATACAAACATGATATAAACAGGGAAAGAGACAAAATCATGACAAGTGACAACTAACCAAATGACAGCTAACAAGTGACTATCGACAAGTGACTACTGACAGGTGACTAGGAACATGGATACAAGAACAACTACACACAACTAAACTGCTAGATGAACGAATGAACAAGAGTTCAATAGAATACCAAACCCTCGTCTCGAGTGTGGACACGGGTTTGAACTAATCACTAACCCTCGTCCCGAGTATGGACTCACGGGTTAGTTCAAGGCAAACACCCTCGTCCCGAGTGTGGACTCTCTGGTGCAAATGAACAAGACAACACCCTAGCCCCAAGTATGGACTCATGGATGTAAACAGATCAAGACAAACACCCTCGTCCCGAGTGTGGACTCTCTGGTGCAACTGGTCAACCCTCGTCCCGAGTGTGGACTCTCTGGTTGAGAAAACGATAACAAAAAATTAGCAGTTCAACTACACATACTCATTCTATGACATGACTCAGTCGAGGTACAGGTGACGAAAAGGTACAACTTAGTCAAGACACGGGTAAGGACAGCTCTAGCATGAACTATAATGTGAACAAGTCTGGTATAACTATACTATCAAGTCATGAAAGATGGAATACAAGTAAGACAATAAACAGGTAAACATGGAACGCAGAAAACATATGAATCAAATCAACTAGAGTAACTAAATGATAACATAATAAAAGCAGAAGAACTATAAGCATGAAAATAAACTGTAGAGGGAGGCAAGGTATCTTGTCTAGTGGTAGCACGAAGAACCCATAATATACCGTCAATTGGTAAGTCATAAAGTCCAAATCTGACAACTGTCTCCGAAAGATAAAATAGACATTACCAACATTTTCAGAATAGTCAAATTAGCTAGAATTTCCTATCCATAAGTCTAATTCTGGATACAGGGGCAAAATAGTTATTTCGGGCCAAAATGATGTCCGTCGTTGGACCCGCCTTGTACCGAAAAGTGTGCCAGAGTTAATGGTCTCTTAAGTCATCAAACTACATGTTTACGGATTCATTTTGATGATACTAATCCAACCGTATGTCCAAAGTTAGATTCCGGAGGGCCGCGCACAAAATCGCCCGTTGAGTCGGATCGTGGAACCTGCAAAACGGCGATCCGATCAACTGTCTCAGAATCGGACCAAACTTGGCATACAGAACCAGAAAAATGATATGGTCCTATTAGCGTAAGTTTTGTCTCGATCAGACAAACATGCACAAAGTAATTGGAAAATTTGCAAAGAGGCCGATACGGTGAATTTCGACGAATATGCATCAAATTCGTCGCGTACACGCAATCAATTTGAATTCCGTCAAAGCCCACACGTCCGCGAAGTCGATACGCACCTTTTGATGCTTTCGGTTCGGGACCACGTCGCCTGATTTGGCGGGACGTACGTCATATCGGAGGTTTTCTTAAAATTCTATTTGTTTAAAACTCAATTTTTTCCGATTTTTAGGGTTTGATTACTCGGTATAGAATTAATGAAATTCGAAACTATGAAATGGATTCCGAACCCCTATATATTGTCTTCAAGATTTTTTAATTAAAATTTGGGTTTCCTAACTGGATCGACCAATTTTGGCCTTCCAAAATGGGTGTTCGATCGGCCTGTTTACTGTCTACGAAACAAGTTTTTGTCGATGTTTGCATCGATTTCTCACATGATTTTAATCTGTTTTAAGTAATACTAATTAATGGGGTAAAAAGACCTACATATAGGGGTCGTACCAGAAGAAAAGGTTCGTAAAATGATCGAGAGATCGGTAAAAACGATCGATGTGAAGTCGGCCCTCCCGCAGACCATTGCTGCTGTCGTCCTGCTGCTCGTCCTGCCCGTGCGCGTGCGAGGACGTCCGTCGTCGACCGACGGCGGCTCGTGGCGGTGCACGGAGGCCAGGGAGGGGCCGCCGAGTCCCGAGCATGCCTCTGGGGGTGGTGGCACGGCTTAGGGTTTTCGTTGTAGCCTCCTTCTCGAGTTAAATTTTTGCCGACTGTTGTATATTAGCAGTTTAAATAAGGGGGCTGCTCGTGCTCGGCTGGGTTGGGCCTTTGGGTTTGTATTTGGGCTTTTTCTTTTCTTTTCCTTTTCTTTTCCTTTATTTACATATATACTAAGTATATATACATACCTATATATATTTATATTAAATATATATACTGAAATTTGTTAATAAAATACTAGGGTATATATACACAACACTGTCTAACTATCATGAATATATATATATATATATATATATATATATATATATATATATATATATATATATATATATATATATATATATATATACACAGGTATATAAATAGCCTAAATAAATCCCAAATTCACAAATAATACCCTAAGAGGATTATTATCCTATTCCCAAGGTAATACAAATTTAAATAGTCAATAATGCATATTGTCATGCCCCAGAACCAGAATACTGGAGAGCGGGGGAATGACTCAGCCAGCTACGTATTACGGGTAGATGAATACCGTATAATACGATCAATGCTGTCTAAAGACGAGGGGGTGCATACTACATGAAAGTCTCACTATGGTCACTTCACATCTATTGTCTCAATCATTCGAACAAGAAACAGAAATAGAGAACATGTGAGATAAAGCAGTAAGGCGTCCCAAACGCTCTGTCAAAATGTTCTTGATATCTGGCTTTACAAAACATAGTCAGATTGATGTAGCAAAAGTATACACAATTGTTATCAGCTGTAGCCTGACTTTAGTTACAATTATGTAAAAAGTAAGTACAAGACAATCCGACTAACATGTCGGTGCCAAACGGCAAGGTATAAAGTAGATAACAAAACGAGTGGGGAAGTAAGAAACCCACTCGAGTCCTCCTGCGATCATCCCTCTAGTGTTGACCATCTTGGAGGTAGAAGTAAGTTGAGTCCTCGGGAACCGGATCTAAATCTGGCCATGCAAAATCAGAGAGGTTAGACCTCTAATAGCAAGTACCACAAGGAAGCACGACATGAGAACTAAAACCAGTAATGAGAAATATAATAATAGATCTCTGCTTTCCACTAGGATTCACATCACATCACGACACTTCGAACCAACCTCCCAACCAAACAAGGACAGAAGTTGGCCCATCATGTCCTGACATTCTGATCATCCCAGTTAGGTAACAGAGTAGGTACAGTGCACAAACAAATCATCTTGAACGGCCAATCAAATCCTACGGCTTGCTATTTTGAGTCCCAAGTTATCCTAGAATTTATGCAAATAGGGATTCCTCAGTTCTTACTATGTGCGAGCAAGGCTAGTCTATCCAGTTAATCATGTGCGCCATGCATGAATTAGACGAGTCCTAGCAGGACGCCCGTCAATATACCATATACAATAATAATATAAGCAGAAACTGTTCCCTGCCCGTGTGGCAGGTTTACAGTATCTGTGGGAACCAGCCGGCCCGTCGGGTACTACTTGTCCCAAGGGGGCTGCCATGTAAGAACTCGGAAATCCATTCTCTCCATGCAATCATTATTTTATTTAACTTAATAGCCTCGATGTTGAGTGAAGTACCATGCCGTGGATCATGGTCATTCAGAATGAGTACTTTCGTACGGGGTACGATATGCGCAACTCTATAATGATACCAGTGCGGTCAGGTTGTAGGTCTTACATAGCGTAATGCAACAATCAAAACTAACCACGGAGTAATCATGCCTTGACCATAAAGTACACATGCTTCTTTGGTAAGATAAATAAATAATAAATAAATTGAAGTCTGCATGTGCCTGTATGCCAATATTCAGGATTAGCCAGTCGATTTCAATAGTTCATAATTCATATGAACGTGTCTCATTCATTCAATTCAATAAGACGACTAGCCAGTCTCTTAGTTCCAACTAGGAACGCATGATCAATTATTAGTCAAAGTCACAATCATTATCAATTGTGACAAGGCATGAAAGTCAACTAATATTCAGTGGGGTCGAGTCTACAACTCTCAGGGTTTAATTCCAGTCAATCGGGGTATCTATAACTCAATTCACGACGCATGGTACATCCCACGTAACAATCTATATTTAACAGAAATATTAACATATCATGATCATATCAAGTTTTATGTCAAAAGGCGTAAGGATATAAAATGGACATTAAATATCTAATAAAATATCAATATACAGGGCTATAGAAGATCCAGGGTAAGTAGGGTCAGCGTACGCTCAAGTCAGGCTACGCTCAAGTCAACGCACGCTCAGGTCTAGTTACGCTCAAGTCATACGCTTCCAAAAGGCAGCGTATGAACCCCATACGACTCCTTACTATCCAAGCTTGCGTACGCAAGTCATACGCTTCCAAAAGGCAGTGTATGGACTCCATACGACTCCTGACCATCCAAGTCAGCGTATGCAAGTCATACGCTCCCAAAAGGTAGCGTATGAACTCCATACGACTCATGACCATCCAAGTCAGCGTATGCAAGTCATACGCTACCAAAAGGTAGCGTATGAACTCCATACGACTCCTGACCATCCAAGTCAGCGTATGCAAGTCATACACTCCCAAAAGGTAGCATATGAACTCCATACGACTCCTGACCATCCAAGTCAGCGTATGCAAGTCATACGCTCCCAAAAGGTAGCATATGAAAGACACACGCCACCTAAAAAGGCAGCGTATGGACTCCATACTGCGCTACGCTAAAGAGCGCGTACAGCTCAGTGATGCAAGCTAAAAAGCTAGCGTACACTGCTCACTGTCTTCTCCAAACAGCAAGAACTCCATGGTTCGAACCCAAAGCTTCAAAATCCATAACTCGATCAAAATAAGTCCAACTAACTTTGCCAAGGTCAAAATTGGGTAGAATAAACTTCTCTACAACATGGAACCATCAAAACTTGCAAACAAAGAAGTTTGATAGATCAAAACCACCAAAATCCGAAAATAACTCATTTTTAGATCCACAAAAATTGAGACTTCGAAATGAAAAATGCCAAGTTCTAAACTCTCTTAGGATCTTGCGAGGAAGATAAATGAACTACAAAAACATGGGTTCTCATGAGGAGCAAGTTGTACTTGCCTACGGTTTGGTAGGTGGAGAGAGTAATGAAGAAGAAGAAGAAGAGGAGAGGGTGGCTTTAAATATAGAAGGGGTGGTAGGTGGGAGATAATGGGCCGGATTATAGGGGGATCCAACAAAGCCAACCCGAGAACCCAACCTAGGCCGAACCACAATAGGCTAACTAAAGCAGAGAATAAAATAACAGCAGAAATAAAATTGCAGGAATTTAATTAACGTGAATTAAAGAAAATTTAAATACAGGATAATACATGATAAATATTAAATAAATACTCATGAGTTGTACATGTATAAAAATATGTATTCTGGGAACGGGGAGTGACATCTCTACCCTCCTTAGAAAAATTTCGTCCTCGGAATTTCAAATCCAAGCAGGATAGAAACATCGGGGCTAAACTAATCTAAGTACAAGCAATTCAATCAAAACAATCATTTTACAATATCCATAGCAAGTAACATATCTATACTTAACAATCTACGATATTAAGCAATTCTACCCATAACGTGATAAGCATGAGAAATCAAGACAATCAAGGTACACAGAAAAAGATATACCTTGTGAGTCAAACAGATGTGGATACCGTGATCGGATATCATCCTCACGTTCCCACGTTGACTCTCCCAAAGAGTGATGACCCCAAGCAACCCGGACAAGGTTAATTGTTCGGTTCTTGAGTATCTTCTCTCTTCGGTCCAAGATGGACACAGGCTGTTCCTCGTAAGACAGGTTGGTACCAACAACCAGTTCTGAATGATCGAGGATATGGCTGGGGTCCGATACATACCTTCGTAATTGAGATACATGAAATACGTCATGCACCTCTCGTAACGAAGGTGGAAGGGACAAACGATAAGCAACATCGCCTACCCTATTAAGAATAACAAATGGGCCTACGTATCGTGGGCTCAACTTCCCGCGAACGCCAAATCTAATGACCCCACGGGTAGGTAAGATCCGCAAGAACACGTGGTCCCCAACAGAAAACTCTAGCGGCCTACGATGCTGGTCCACCCAATGACGATGCCGATCCTGCGCAACACGAAGTCGCTCTCTAATTTCTTTAACCAATTCAACTGTCTGAACAATCATTTCTGGGCCTAACATCTTTCTCTCTTCGATATCATCCCATGCTAGTGGCGACCTACATTTCTTACCATATAGTGCTTCAAATGGCGCCATCTGGATACTGGCTTGATAACTGTTGTTATATGAAAACTCAACTAAGTGCAGGTGGCTTTCCCAAGATCCTCCAAAATCTAGGGTGCAAGCTCGCAACATATCTTCCAAAGTCTGAATTATCCTTTCTGATTGCCCATCCGTCTGTGGATGGTAAGCCGTGCTAAATCTTAACTTGGTACCCAGACTATGATACAAGCTCCTCCAAAAATGTGATGTAAAGCGGGTATCTCGGTCTGACACAATACTGACAGGGACTCCATGCTGCCTGACTATCTGTTGTATGTACAACTCCGCTAACTTTTCTGTAGATTGCCCTATTCTGAAAGGAAGAAAATGTGCTACCTTTGTAAGCCGATCTACTATCACCCAAATAGCATCTTTACCACTTGGCGATCTCGGTAAACCGGTCACAAAGTCCATTATGATGTGTTTCCACTTCCATTCCGGGATAGGAAGCGGTTGCAATAATCCAGCTGGCCTCTGCTGTTCTGCCTTCACTTGCTGACAAATCAAGCAACGGAAGACAAACCTAGCTATCTCTCTCTTCATCCCGTTCCACCAGAAGTGCTGCTTGATATCTCGGTACATCTTGGTCCCTCCAGGATGTATAGAATACTGGAAACTGTGAGCTTCTGTCATAACTTCCTGTCTGATATCTCCACTAGGCACACATAGACGAGATCCAAACCTAAGTGTACCATCTTCATGAATTCTCATCTCCTTCCTCAGTCCTGACTCACATTCTGCCCTAAGCTTCTGAATCCTTAGGTCCTGTGCCTGGGCTGCCTTGATCCTGCCTACCAAGTCGGATTGAACTTGTAGACTCGTCAGAATCCCTATATCATTAGGAAGTATAACTTCGATGCCCATCTCCTGAAGGTCTTCTAAGATGTGCTTCTGCGTTGTCAACATAAATGCACCGCCTCTCCTGCTTAGAGCGTCTGCTACTATATTAGCCTTGCCTGGATGATACAGAAGCTCCACGTCGTAATCTTTGATCAGTTCTAACCATCTCCTTTGCCTCATGTTCAGTTCCTTCTGGGTAAAGATGTACTTCAGACTTTTATGGTCTGTATACATGTCCACTCGGTCACCATATAAGTAATATCTCCATAGCTTCAAAGCAAATACTATTGCCGCTAAATCTAAATCATGAGTTGGGTAATTCTTCTCGTGGTCTCGAAGCTGCCTAGATGCATATGCTATCACCTTTCCGTGCTGCATGAGGACACATCCAAGTCCTTTACCCGACGCATCACAATATACAGTAAAACCTCCGGGTCCAACTGGTAATGTAAGAATGGGTGTTGATATCAACTTTTGCTTCAACTTTTCAATTGATGCCTGACATTCTGCCGACCAAACGAATGGCACATCCTTCCGTGTTAAGCGGGTCATGGGTGCTGAAAGTCTTGCAAAATCTGACACAAACCTTCGGTAATATCCTGCCAATCCCAAGAAACTCCGTACATCAGCTACGGTCTTGGGTACTGGCCAACTCTCTACTGCTTCTACCTTCTTGGGATCCACTGCTACTCCAGCTCCTGATACGATATGACCCAAAAATAAAATATGATCCGTCCAGAACTCACACTTGCTGAGCTTGGCATACAACTGGTTCTCTCTTAGAACCTATAACACTTTCCTGAGATGGTCTGCATGCTCCTCTTCACTAGCAGAGTATACAAGAATGTCGTCGAAAAATACCATGACAAACTGATCTAAGTACGGCATAAAGATACGGTTCATCAAATCCATAAATATAGCTAGAGCATTGGTCAAACCAAACGGCATTACCAAGAATTCATAATGTCCATACTTTGACCTGAATGCTGTCTTAGGAATGTCTTCCTTTCGAACCCTCACTTAATGGTACCCTGAACGAAGATCTATCTTGGAGAAAACTCTAGCCCTGCTCAACTGATCAAATAAGTCGTCGATCCTTGGTAATGGATACTTGTTCTTTACTGTTGCCCGCGTTAAGCTTCTTGTAGTCGATACACAATCTGGATGATCCATCCTTCTTCTCTACAAGTACCACTGGTGCTGCCCATGGTGATATGCTAGCTTGGATAAACTTCTTCTCCTTCAATTCCTCTATGTGCTGATATACCTTGGCCTGCTCCGAATCTGCCATTCTGTAAACCCGATCTGATATCGGTTTAGTTCCAGGTGCCAATTCTATGTTGAACTCAATATCTCTAACCGGTGGTAGACCTGGAAGTTCTTCGGGAAATACGTCTAGAAATTCTTCAACTACCTTGGGAACTTGAACTTCTTCCATTGCTGTTACTACTCCCTGCTCTTGCTGAGTTGCCTCTGATCTGACTAAGGTGAATCTCTTTATGCCTGGAATATCAAAAGATACACTTCCACTACGACAATCTATTGTCGCATGACTGTCTTTCAGCCAGTCCATGCCTAAGATAACGTCGAAATTTGCAACAGGAAATTCTATCAACCGGGCGGGTAAGGAATGCCCGCAAACTACAACACTACACGCTAGAATAACTCTACTAACTCCTACGAGCCCATTACCAGTGAGTATATTCAACCTCCTCGAACTCCATTCCTTGCCGTGTCGCAAATTGTGTAGATATAAATGAGTGTGATGCTCCCGAATCAAACAATGCTACGGCGGGATATGAGGCGACGAGAATGTTACCTGCCACAACATCTTTCGATGCTAATGCCTCCTCCAAGGACAGTGTGAATGCCTGCCCTCGACCTCCTTGCTGGTTCCTATGCTGTGGCCTAGCCTGGTGCTGCTGCTGGCCCCTGCCTTGATGATACTGGGGTGGTCTATGCTGGTGTTGCTGCATCGGCGGTCCCTGCTGCCGAAACATCTGAGCCTGCGGCATTAACGGACGCTGGGCCAATGGTCTCACCGCCACTGCTGGTCCTCGATACTGTCCTGCCCCTGGTGCTGGCAGAGCAGGAAACTGTTGCCCTGGTCCTCCTGACCTCGAATTCATGGGACATGTGGTAACCTGATGGTCTGGATTTCCATATATCAAGCACAGTCCGTTCAATGCCCGACACACATCTCTAGTGTGCCCCATCTTCCCACAATAAGTACAGCCCGCTGGGGGTTGCTGGTTCTTCTTCTGTTGCTGCTGCTACCTGGGTGGTGGTGCTGGCCCTCGCATTGCCACATCGTGAATGCGAATGCCAAGGGATGGTGCTGTTGTTCGGGGCGCTGCTCCCCCTCCTCCTTCAATCTGACTATGAGATCTCTTCTGACCTCCAGTCCTTACTGTGTTCCTCTGAATGGTGATCTCATGCCTTCGGGTTGCCGTCAATATTTTGTTGAAAGTCTGGTAGTTGTGCCCCTCTATCAATTGCAAGAGCTCAAGATGAAACCCTTGCTGGAACCTCATCGCCCTCTGGCGCTCCGTTGCTACCATCTCTGGGGCAAACCTACTCAGTCTGCAGAACTCCGCTGCGTAAGCATCTACCGTCTTGCCGGCCTGTCTAAGGTTGATAAACTTCTGTTGTAGCTCAACTGCACCACAACTCCATAATACTTCATCTTGAACCTTGCAGTAAAATTATCCTAAGCAACAGGACGTCTGATGCCTACTTCCTCTGATTCCCACCAATCACGTACGAGATCCTGAAGTAACAACTTCACTAGATCCACACGTTCTTCTGTCGGCACCTTAGCGGCTGTCAGAATAGCCTCAATATCCTTAAGCCATGCATCTGCTGAGATGGCATCCTCCGTGCCCTCGAAACGGCGGGGGTTGTACTTGCAAAACCGGGCTAACGCTCCTGAATCTGTCCTTGCCCCTCTTTCTAATGCCGTCTGCAATCCTTGGTTGAGTAGTACGTTCTGCTCTTGTAACTGAGCGTGCATGCGCTGTTAGGCTAACATCTGGTGTTGCTGAGTGGCCATCATCCCTCTCATGATCTCCAGAAGAGCCGGTGTGTCCATCTCCGTAGGGGTAGGTGAAACTGTTGGTGGTGGTGGAACATCTGGATACTGCGATCCAGCTGCTGGTTCCACTATCACTTCTTCCTGGGTAGCCTCTTGAGTTAGTACTGGCCCTCGTTGCTGATCAACATGGTCAGGTTGTCCATGTTTCTGTCCATGTTGTTGCTGTCCAGCTCTGACAGGTGCGGACGAAGTGCCCCTAAGAAAAGGGACAAGAGAACAATCAAACGACCGGACATGAAGGATCAATGAATCAAAGGATACTGGAATGTCAAGCTAGAGTTGAGAATTGACGAATCATGAGATCAAGTGGAAACATGTATGATTGAGACATCCTACAAATCAAAACACCCCACAAGTCTGAAATCAGACCTGCATGGGCCACCACTAAAACCTTGCCACGCCCCAGAACCAGAATACTGGAGAGCGGGGGAATGACTCAGCCAGCTACGTATTACGGGTAGATGAATACCGTATAATACGATCAATGCTGTCTAAAGACGAGGGGGTGCATACTACATGAAAGTCTCACTATGGTCACTTCACATCTATTGTCTCAATCATTCGAACAAGAAACAGAAATAGAGAACATGTGAGATAAAACAGTAAGGCGTCCCAAACGCTCTGTCAAAATGTTCTTGATATCTGGCTTTACAAAACATAGCCAGATTGATATAGCAAAAGTATACACAATTGTTATCAGCTGTAGCCTGACTTTAGTTACAATTATGTAAAAAGTAAGTACAAGACAATCCGACTAACATGTCGGTGCCAAACGGCAAGGTATAAAGTAGATAACAAAACGAGCGGGGAAGTAAAAAACCCACTCGAGTCCTCCTGCGATCATCCCTCTAGTGTTGACCATCTTGGAGGTAGAAGTAAGCTGAGTCCTCGGGAACCGGCTCTAAATCTGGCCATGCAAAATAAGAGAGGTTAGACCTCTAATAGCAAGTACCACAAGGAAGCACGACATGAGAACTAAAACCAGTAATGAGAAATATAAAAATAGATCTCTACTTTCCACTAGAATTCACATCACATCACGACACTTCGAACCAACCTCCCAACCAAACAATGACAGAAGTTGGCCCGTCATGTCCTGACATTCTGATCATCCCAGTTAGGTAACAGAGTAGGTACAGTGCACAAACAAATCATCTTGAACGGCCAATCAAATCCTACGGTTTGCTATTTTGAGTCCCAAGTTATCCTAGAATTTATGCAAATAGGGATTCCTCAGTTCTTACTATGTGCGAGCAAGGCTAGTCTATCCAGTTAATCATGTGCGCCATGCATGAATTAGACGAGTCCTAGAAAGACGCCAGTCAATATACCATATACAATAATAATATAAGCAGATACTGTTTCCTGCCCGTGTGGCAGGTTTACAGTATCTGTGGGAACCAGCCGGCCCGTTGGGTACTACTTGTCCCAAGGGGGCTGCCATATAAGAACTCGGGAATCCATTCTCTCCATGCAATCATTATTTTATTTAACTTAATAGCCTCTATGCTGAGTGAAGTACCATGCCGTGGATCATGGTCATTCAGAATGAGTACTTTCGTACGGGGTACGATATGTACAACTCTACAATGATACCAGTGCGGTCAGGTTATAGGTCGTACATAGCGTAATGCAACAATCAAAACTAACCACGGAGTAATCATGCCTTGACCATAAAGTACACATGCTTCTTTGGTAAGATAAATAAATAATAAATAAATTGAAGTCTGCATGTGCCTGTATGCCAATATTCAGGATTAGCCAGTCGATTTCAATAGTTCATAATTCATATGAACGTGTCTCATTCATTCAATTCAATAAGACGACTAGCCAGTCTCTTAGTTCCAACTAGGAACGCATGATCAATTATTAGTCAAAGTCACAATCATTATCAATGGTGACAAGGCATGAAAGTCAACTAATATTCAGTGGGGTCGAGTCTACAACTCTCAGGGTTTAATTCCAGTCAATTGGGGTATCTATAACTCAATTCACGACGCATAGTACATCCCACGTAACAATCTATATTTAACAGAAATATTAACATATCATGATCATATCAAGTTTTATGTCAAAAGGCGTAAGGATATAAAATGGACGTTAAATATCTAATAAAATATCAATATACAGGGCTATAGAAGATCCAGGGTAAGTAGGGTCAGCGTACGCTCAAGTCAGGCTACGCTCAAGTCAACGCACGCTCAGGTCTAGTTACGCTCAAGTCATAAGCTTCCAAAAGACAGCGTATGAACCCCATACGACTCCTTACTATCCAAGCTAGCGTACGGACTCCATACGACTCCTGACCATCCAAGTCAGCGTATGAACTCCATACGACTCCTGACCATCCAAGTCAGCGTATGCAAGTCATACGCTCCCAAAAGGTAGCGTATGAACTCCATACGACTCCTGACCATCCAAGTCAGCGTATGTAAGTCATACGCTCCCAAAAGGTAGCGTATGAACTCCATACGACTCCTGACCATCCAAGTCAGCGTATGCAAGTCATACGCTCCCAAAAGGTAGCATATAAAAGACACATGCCACCTAAAAAGGCAGCGTATGGACTCCATACTATTCTACGCTAAAGAGCACGCGCAGCTCAGTGATGCAAGCTAAAAAGCTAGCGTACACTGCTCACTGTCTTCTCCAAACAGCAAGAACTCCATGGTTCGAACCCAAAGCTTCAAAATCCATAACTCGGTCAAAATAAGTCCAAATCCAACTTTGCCAAAGTCAAAATTGGGTAGAATAAACTTCTCTACAACATGGAACCATCAAAACTTGCAAACAAAGAAGTTTGATAGATCAAAATCACCAAAATCCAAAAATAACTCATTTCTAGATCTACAAAAATTAAGACTTCGAAATGAAAAATGCCAAGTTCTAAACTCTCTTAGGATCTTGTGAGGAAGATAAATGAACTACAAAAACATGGGTTCTCATGGGGAGCAAGTTGTACTTGCCTACGATTTGGTAGGTGGAGAGAGTAATGAAGAAGAAGAAGAGGAGAGGGTGGCTTTAAATATGGAAGGGGTGGTAGGTAGGAGCTAATGGGCCGGGTTGCAGGAGGATCCAACAAAGCCAACCCGAGAACCCAACCTAGGCCGAACCACAATAGGCTAACTAAAGCAGAGAATAAAATAATAGCAGAAATAAAATGCAGAAATAAAATTGCAGGAATTTAATTAACATGAATTAAAGGAAATTTAAATACAGGATAATATATGATAAATATTAAATAAATACTCATGAGTTGTACATGTATAAAAATACGCATTCTGGGAACGGGGAGTGACACATATATTATATTTAATATAAAATTTATAGAAATTATTTCACGAGATTATAAAATTGAACTACCAATATATATACATATCTATATATCTACATGGACGTATTGTGACGCACTACCTATCCACATGGGTTTAAGTTTGGCTCGGATCAAGTCTAGGCAAAATCGATACAATCGGGTTCCCTAAAGGTCAATAAACATAATAATAATTAATTAAAATATTTATAGGAATTAAATTGCAATTTGGTCTGGTTTTCCTAGTTAGAACACACATATGGCTTGGCCTTCCCTACCATAGCTAATACACTAGTCAAGGCACCCATCTACACTATCCGTGCCAAACTTCTTGGTCATCATGTACTCCAAATTTAATCATGACTAAAGTTCTCTATCGTAATAACTATTAAATATTTATAAAAAATCCAAAAATCACCATTTAATTCAATTAAAAAATAATTAAAAAATACTTCAAAATTTCCGGGAAGAGGAGTTACAGCATATCGTCGGAGTACCGGTGTGTACCGACGGTATACCGCCCGAAGGTTATTTTCCACTTTTAGATATTTTTAATTTCAGATATTTTCATGAATATTGTTTCAGATATTTTGATGAATAGTGTTTAAGTATTTTTGATGAATAGTATTTAGATATTTTTTGTGAAGAGTGTCGATGCATGCTATTATCCATTGGTCCATAGGTTCTGACTCACCCTATTATCCAATGGATACTTGGTTTTCTGTGGATGGCTTGGATCAATTTAGATCGTGACATGGATCACAATCCAACGGTCATGATTAATTTTCCTTTCTATATATACCCTTTCACTTTCTCTCTCCTCTCTATTTTCGTTCGTTCTTCCATTCATTTTCTCTTTTATTCTTTTTTCTCAAGCTTAGAAAAGCTTGGCCTTGAGGCCTAGAGTGTGGTTTCGTGCCCCTCTTAGTGGTGGAGTGGAAGATTAGGCTTGAAACTTAACATAGGCAAGTACATCTTGCCAAATTCTTGAACAATATTATTTTGTTTTTATTTTTGTTTTCTTTGGTATTAAATGCTTCAAATTTTCCTAAACTCATTTTGTTAAATATGTATTCCTTATGATTTTTGTCTATATGCTTGTTTATAAATTTGGTTTGAACTAGTTTTGATTTTCTGTTAAAACCCAATATTGACTAGTAGAAAACTCCGTATCGAGAGCGATACTGGTGTTACCATCATAGATCTTCATCACATATATTATATTAGACCCCCACCTAACTTGTATCACATGGATTTTGAGTTTGGTGGAAATCGGAACCCGTTTCGATTACCTGAGAACCTATTTTTAGAGTATTTTGAGATATTGACCTATCAAATCTTTGCACTTGTGAAAACTAATGATGTTGTAGATAATTCAATTCTATGCGATTTTGACTTTTGAAAATTCAAATTTCAATTTAAAATGAAGTTTTTATGGCCGAAACAAATTTTGGCAAAATTTTGGAATTTTGTTGCTGTCTCGGAACGGTATACCGGTGTGTACCATGAAAATACCAAATTTATACCCCGAAAACTCTCTGTCTTTGGCAGAAATACCGCCGGTATGCCGATTTTAGCTTTTTTTATACAGTTTTTGCCCTTTTTGCTCGTTTTTGTCCATTTTTTATATTTTCTTCGATTGTAATGAATTCCTAACACGATTAGATGATCTTGTATAGTTAAGGAATGATTGTACACCCTATATATACTTGACACTTGCATAAGTTCAATTATTGTTCTATGTCATGTACTTACTTTTTATTATTTCTTTTCACATGCCATGATATGTCCTTCCTAACGATTCTTTTACTATGATATTTATTGTCATACGTTCTTTACTTACTAGATAGTGGCCCGTCGTGGTGCACTCTTGTTACATGTCCTTTCCTTGCTTACATGATAGTAGCCTGTCATGGCGTACCCCTAATTTTCGTATTATCTAACTTTACATGATAGTGGCCTGTCATGGCACACTCCCGATTTCTTTATTGTGGCTTGTCGTAGCGCACTCCTGCTTCCAACTTATTATATTTTTGTGTTATGGCTTGTTATAGTGCACATTCTTGCTTTTCTTGTCCAGTCTCGCATGTCTTATGTCGAGGATTGATTCTGCGGAATGCCACAACCAGAATCCTAAATAAAAATGGTAAGGATTTAACATCAAGCTTGATTACCTATATTATTGGGAGGAAAGACTTTTTCGGTTACCTACACCCCTTGTTTTACGGTCTTATATATATCTACTAGGGATTGGAGCTATCTGTCATGATGAGCACTCTTCCAGCACACCGTCGAACGGGGCCCTTCTTTAGGACATACGTATCTTACTGCAGCATGTCTGTTATAATTATTTTCTTTTGGCCTGGATCAATCGGGTAGTCTACAGGGCAGGTAACTGGACTTGGATTTTTCAAACTTGCATATGTTAGTAATCAGGATTGTGATAACGCTAGTTAGCTAATATATAAAGCCATACTCATTGCTTGGCCGTGATTATTGTATGGAGTCCAGTTCAGTCTAGTCTTGTCTAGGCATTATCCGAATTTACTTATTTTAGTACATCATTGTTTATGCTTTACTATTGTCGATGAATAACTAGAGACTAAATTATGTTCAGGAGAAGGGTTACAACCCCGGTCCTTGTTTGGTTTACGGGTTGTTACTCGGCTTCCGAAATAGTTCCAAAGTTATCTTGTCATTTGTCATCCTATTCAGTACTCATATGCTATACATGATTCCTCTGTTATATATGCTCACATGTCTAGTTTATCTTACATGTTCACATGCTTTCATTTATTTTACATATCCACAGTTTACATTATGTCACATGTTATTTACTCTATGCTCCATCTTGCTTTACTTATTGTCTTTTCTATTTTTGAGATGAGTGCATTGGTAGTGCACAAGTCTCGATTCGTTTTTACTTGTTTTTGTCTCTATATGTTAGTTATTGCTAGTTTTAGTTCATATTTTGGCTTCCTGGCTTCCTTCGTAATACTTACTATTGGGGGTCTGACCCTACTAGTTTTATTTGGCTAGATCTGATAGAGGAGCCCGAAGGATCTTCCGTACCATCTACTCGACAGTGATCACCTGGAGCACCAGAGTACCTTAGTGGTTTTTCTATTTCATTCTCCCACTAGTTATGTACATTATTATTTTGTGACATTTAGCCTCCGAGCACGTATTTAGCTCGTGTTTTGGAACTTGACATTTAGCCATGGGCCTGGATATGATTTGCATTATTCTAGACTATAGCTAGAGCTAATCATGTATGACTATTACTTTTGCTAGTTTTCCATTTTGTATTACTAGCCTCATGATCATCCATTTATATGTAATTTAGGATGCTTTACTATTTTATGTTGATGATCATACTTCTTGTACTTTGTATATTTGCCTGTGATTGAGATACCTAGGATTGCTTAACCTAGGATTGACTGTTGGATTGTAGTTGTAACCTCTATGTCTTGACACCTTTGACCGTATCTCAGGGTACTGGAGTACTCTGGTATACGTAGTTGGCCTTGTCCATCCTGACTTACCTGTATTCTGGTTCTGGGGCGTGACATAGGTTTTAGTGGTGGCCCATGCAAGTCTAATTTATCAAATATGTAGGGGTTACTAATATTTAAATATCTCATTCACAATTCTTCTTTATTAATATCCTTCGTGTTGTTCTATATCTCTGATCCTTTGACCTGATATTTGCTTGACCGTTAATTTTTTCCTGTTCCATCGATTTGATCATTGTATCCTTTAACTTTTAGGGACACTGTTCCTAATCCTTCCAATCATCTTGTTTCGGTTCTGCCGATGGCAAGTCAGCAATCTTCTGTTAGGCCAGTTATGGAGGATCAGTCACAGCATTCAAGGGCAGAGTTCAGAGTTGACCCAAGGGCAGAGGTGTTAGTTCAGCCTGATTAGCCAGCAGTATTAGTCTTGCCAGAGCAGCCAAAGAATCTTATTCTTGAGCTGGTAGTTGTTCTCAGGGGCTTCATGACGATGCAGCAGTGTCAGAGTGACATCCTCACCTAGTCAGTACAGACAGTCTTGGAGAGGGATGGAGCTCAAGTCTACAATTCTGCGAGCAACTTCAGGCATCTCCATCCCATATACTTCTATGGTAAAAAGGATGCAATTGTGTCTGATGTGTGGCTTCAAGATACTGAGGCCATTCTAGAAATGTTATGGATTCAGGCTTGGGAGCGTGTGACAGTTGTAGCTATTGGATTTAGCCTGCGACTGGTGGACGGCTTATGAGGTATCTCTTGTGGCGCCAATCGCTTGGGCAAATTTCAGCGAGAGGTTTCAGACTAGCTATTTTGACGCGGTGTCGTGTTATGATATACAGTAAAGGTTTATTGGTATCCGACAGATGAGCAGGACCGTCGATGGCTATGCGACAGAATGGCTATACGACAGAATTTGGCAGACTCAGCTGGTTTGCCCCTTCTTTGGTGGCAATCGAGTTAGATCGGACGAGAAGGTTCCAGCAGGGGTTTCATCTGGAGATCATTCTGACAGTTAAGCAGCATGACTTCCAGACTTTTGATACAGTGATGAGGACGACAAGAAGGCATGAGTACACCTCGCAGAGGATCATTGATAGAGTCGGAGGCCATAAGAGGTTTCATGTTAAAAGGGGATCTTCTTTCCAGTTGTTAGCACCAGCACTAGCAGTCAGGATATTGGAGAATGGATCACCTAGAGGAGCGGTTCTAGCAGCTTCTTTTCAGCAGACATCTCAGATGCAACCTCAGCAGCAGAGGTCATCTTCATCTATTGAATGTTCTTATTGCGGGAAGCCTGGGCACGTTTTTTCTGAGTGTCGTAGGGCACATAGGTTGTGCTTCGTCTATAGATCTTCAGACCATATGATAGGATCTTGTCCATAAAGGGCTAATTCTTCATCAGTACAAGCAGCTTCACCGGCTACCCCGACAGTCCAGCAGTATAAGGCTCAGGTACCGGTTCAGCAGCAGTAGGCTCAGAGGCCTTTACCAGCATAGTCCCGAATATTCCAGCAGTAGAGGCCTCAACAGTATGTACAGGTCCAAGCTCAGAGGCAGCAGGGCCACCAGCAGGTCAGAGTAGTAGTTCCGAGGAGTGGGCATGCAGAGTTTGGTATGTTAGAGGAGGTTTTGGCCAAGGATGGTCATGTTGCAGGTAATGTCCTGAGCTTCTTTCAGCCTTATTTATTTCGTTAGGTTACGCATATTTGGCGAGTTTCTCGTCCCACTCTTCTATCTTCGTCTCTCGAGATACATGATATTTATCACATGTATCTACTATGAAGGTACATCCTGGATAGAGTCATGTCTTAGACTGATCATTGGTACCGACTTACCTTGAGACTTGGCCCTTATCTATTTTGGGAGTCAGCATAGGCTAGCGAGGACGGGTCCCTACTCAACTGACTTAGGAGACATATTTATTCATATTCATCCAGCGCTTCTTGATTGTGATTGTGTTATTGCTTACGCATTTATTTATATTATTGTTGTCTTTATCTTACCTATATGCCATGCCTTGCTTTGATTGTCATGATTTTTCAGCTTTTTGTTTTGGTTTTAATGCTTGACTAGCCTTAGGAAATTTCGTGGACGGTATTTTTTTAAGTTGTGGAGAGTTGTAAGACTTGTCTTACAGTATCGGTATTTATATACGGATATATATTTTATAGTGTATTTCGTATTTTCTTGGTTTTCAGAACACTTTAAAAGTTTTCCAAATTATACATTTTCTCCTTGATCGGCATACCGTCGGTTTACAGGTGTGTACAGACGGCATACCGCCTGGGGGATATTTTCTACTTTTAGATATTTTCAATTTCAGATATTTTTATGAATAGTGTTTCAGTTATTTTGATGGATAGTATTTAAGTATTTTTGATGAATAGTGTTTAGATATTTTTGTGAATAGTGTCGATGTATGATATTATCTATTGGTCCATAGGTTCTGACTTACCCTATTATCCAATGGATACTTGGTTTTCTTTGGATGGCTAGGATTGATTTAGATCGTGACATGGATGGCAATCCAACGGTCATGATTAATTTTCCTTTCTTTATATACCCAACTACCAAAATATGTCATATTAGCGACGTCAGAAGACGTCACTAAACATCAAAAAATGTCGCTAAAGTAAATCTGCGATGAACTTAGCGACGTTTGGACGATGTCACATAAAACATGGTCGCTAACAGAAAGAACGTCGCCTTTCGTCGCTATAGCGACGTATTTCTGTGACGCAGAACGTCGCTAGGTTTTTTTATAAGTTGCAACATTTACCGACATAACATTGCTAATCTGCGACAAAATAATTGGTTGCTAATAGTCGCTGACTTTCAATAGTTAGCGACGTTGTTTGCAAAGTTTAGCGACTCGATATCTGGCATTTTTGTTTTGCCATGTCACCATTTTTGCGACGTTTGGCAACAAACAGCGACGTTACGATACTTTCATAGCGACGTGCTGATACGAACTTAGCGACGAAGATAGCGATGTGGACTGGCTAAAGTTGTTGACCTGTAATGTTGGCCACGTCAGCATGTTGGCGACGTTCTGCGACATGCTGATTCTTAGTTTAGCGATGTTCTGATACACGTTAGCGACGTTGTCTTGCGTCGCAAAGCGTCGCTGAGCATCGCTAAATGTCGCTAAATACAAAAAAAATGAAAAAAAAGAATGTTGTATGCATTTTATATAAATGACAGTTATATTATAAAGCATTGTACCTACATTTAGAGTGACAGTTTGCATATAATAGACCCGGAGCAACCCTCCACAGAATTTCCTAGGTTCGTCGACCCCTTCGGTGGAACACTCAACACCGGTAAACCAATATAGAGACAAATGATAAAAAAGAACTACCACTAATCAAATAAATAGAATCTAACGATTAGAAAGACATGCAATAGTCGGGTGGATACAAATCCACTACCAAATGGCTATAAAAAGTGTGTCCGATAATATTCAACAAAACATAACACAAACTGTAAGTGTATAAAACAAATACGTAAAGACCCAACAATGGGTCACCAACACAACAAATGAATAAGTCCATTAAAGGACTACTACACCTGGTCAGGATGAGAACGAGAAGGAGGAGTAGGTAGTCCCGGTATCTGGGACATCATGAACCTATACTGCGCCGGGGTCAACATCACCAGTTATGACTCATCACTAGAAGGAAGAGGAGGCAGTGGAACCGCTACAGTTGGTGTGGATGCCGACTCACGAGCAGGAAGTGTCTGCTCAATGGCTAGCAGTCTGGAGTTTGTGGAATCTATAACAGCCGCCAGCCTCGAAACCTGCTCGCCAATGGCCATCTACGACCCATGTAAAGCGTGAACAGCAAGATCCGCCCTCGCCTGCACCGCCTGAACGGTACGATCCATCCTCTCGTTCGTCTCCCTAATGGTGCGCTCGAGTACCAGAATTAGTGTTAGGAGACGAGGAAGACCCTACCTATCTGTCCCAGGAGTACCGCCACGTACCGTCGATGGAGTATGATATGTTAAATGCATATTAATTATCTTGTAGATATATATTTCTATCAGGTATGGTAGGACGCAGAGGGTCGTACCCCCATTGCGGTAGAGTATCCCGTCGAGGTAGAGGTTCCACCAGTGGATGTCAGAGTGGTGCTTCGTTAGTAGATGATGGTGCTGGTCCCTTGTCTCCTAGTACTCCAGTGTACCAGCCATTCAGATCTCAGTCTACGTCGACGGTACGTGGCGGTACTCCTGGGACGGACAGGTAGGATTTTGCCATTCCAGAGGAGATGGATGATTTGAACTCCCTGTGCAACTGCCCTCTGGTGCCACCTCCTCCTTCACAGCTATCTCGGCTTTAGGAATCCGTTTCTCCTTAATATTAGGAGGAAGTTCTTCCTTGACCTTTATCTCTGCAGTAGGTACCACTACCTCCTCAGCGGCAGGAGGAAGCACTACCTCCTTAGCAGCAGGAGGTGTCCCTACCTTCTCAGCAGCCATATGTGCCTCTCTCAAGCAACGTGCTCGGGTCATAGGTGCCATCTGGTAAGATTGATGGAAACATGGAGATTAATTAGGGATTAAATAAAATGACAGTATTAGACGTGTAATGTGGAAGACTCATTGTTGTATGGAAATTAATTACTGGTTAAACATATTTTATATTTTATTTATTTTCAATAATCTTCTAAAAATTTATCTTCTTCGTCCTCCGCGTTCTCATCTTCCTCTTCCTCCTCATCTTTGCTTTCTTATACTTTGTTTTCCTCTTCGGATACTTTTACCTCTTCTACACGATTAGATGTGTAATATGGAACTTCAGTTGTGTCCACGTCAACTATATTTGTTACAAGAGGTAGCTCGTCCTCCTGATAGGCTATTTCGTCAACATCGTAGGTATTTCTGGCTTTAGTCTTACATACTACCCACTAGTCCAACCTAGTTGTTCCTCGTCTAGGATAAGTAGTGAAGCAAACTAGTTGAGCCTGACTTGCAAGGACAAATGGTTCCTATCCTGGATATCGACGCTGGTAGTTAATATCCACAAGACCATGCTTGTCAATTTTCCAACCTTTATCTTGGATCGGATCGAACCAATCACACCTGAACAACACAATCCTAGCCGGCGCTATGCCGTAGTTATATGTCAAATCCACAATCTCCTATAAGACGCTATAGAAATTATTGCTCGGATCGATATCTTTATAGTTTGTAGATCTAATACACAAACAACTATTTTTGGTCAAATCAAGATCTGGAAAGTTCTCTCTGATCGGAGCATTTGTTGACTTGAACCTAAACCCTTTCACACAATAGCTTGGCCAGATTTTGATGGAATAAATGGGCCCCTTGGCTAGAGTTCTAATAGACTCATTCTCTAGTATTACGTCCGGACGATCGACCTAAATACCACAAGATAAGAAATTAATTCAGTGTTCCATTAATTACTATGCAAAGTGCATATACGAAAAGTAATTATTGAGCATCTTACATATGCACTCAACCATGAAGAAAAATGATATCTCATTTCCTGTTCCAGTTCTTCGTCCGTTATGTAATGTTTACTCGATCTCACCTCATCATTAAATATGCTGGAAATAACAACACATCGACCAATTAGTGTAATAATAATATTGGATACTACATTACATGCGTGGACATATTAGTTACTTACCCCTCAAGCTTTTTTACTTCTTCCTCGTCGCAGTTGAATAATATATATAACTGAGTAGCCCTTTGTTCCTCGTCATTCAGATATCTTTTCTTCATTTTCCCCGAAGGCTTCCGAAAGCATTAAAAACTTTTAGTATTGCATCATTCGATTCAAGATATCCATCATCGTTTCTCGGAGCTCTTGTTATATTAGTAGCAACATGTGGCTTAAAATACATCGAGCAGAAGTTTGTAATCTCCTTGAAAACATAGGCTTCACAAATAGAACCCTCGACCCGAGCCTTGTTTTTTACCTGTCTCTTTAGGTGGTTCAAATGCCGTTCAAACGGGTACATCCATCGATAACCGACGGGCCCACCAACACGTGTCTCATAGGAAAGATGAATCGGCAAATCCTCTATTGAGTCGAAGAACCCAGGAGGGAACACCCTCTCAAGCTTGCATAGTGTTACTGCAATGTCCTTCTCTTGCTTTTCTAGACGATCGATAAGCAACTTAGTAGAACAAAGATCTCTGAAGAATATGCTCAGCTCTGTCAACGGATCCCAAATGACCGACGATAATAATTTCTGAAATGTAATCAAAATTAATCTCTCCATAAATACTGACAGTCGTGGCTCTTCATACCCATCAGTTTGTTCTCCTTCGAGTCGACACATCTTCTTAAATTTGACACGTATTTGTCAGAAAATTTTAGGCCCTGAAACCACCTACAAAGTCTCATTTTATCCTCCCTATCTAGTGAAAAAGTTGTCTTAGGCTGCTTATACTTTCCATTACATTTATTTATCAAATGCAATGCAGGACATCTGTATATATCTTACAAGTCCAACCTGGCCTTGGGATTGTCTTTCATTTTCCCTTTACGTCCATCATAGTATTAATTATGTTGTCAAACACATTCTTCTTGATATGTATGACATCAAGGTTATGTCTGGTCAGACTGGTGCTCCAATATGGCAGGTCCCAGAATATACTTCTTTTCGTCCAATTATGAGTGCGGCCAAATTTATCACACTTGTATCCTTTTGTAGGCTCTTCGATAGTACTTAGAAAAATTTTGACCTCCTTCCATATTGTGTCTTTGGTCCACCTTGGCGGTGGATTGGCCTTCTCCACAACGCCGGCAAGAAAAGCATTCATGTTCCTCCGGAATGGATGGTCCTTCGACAGGAACTGTCGATGACAATCGAAGAAGCACAATTTTCCTCCGTGTTTTAAATAAAAAGCCTTCGTGCGGTCCATGCAATACGGACATGAGAGACGACCATGAGTGCTCCATCCAGATAACATTTCATACGCCGAAAAGTCGTTGATGGTCCACATCAGTACGGCCCTCATCTGAAAATTCTGCTTTCTAGAAACATCGAAGGTCTTGGCACCTACTTCTCACATCTGATTCAAATCATCTATCAATGGCTGTAAAAACACATCGATGTTCCACTTCGGATTGTTCGGACCCGGGATAATAATGGTAAGAAACATATACGAAGTCTTCATGCACATCCAAGGCGGTAGATTGTACAGAGTGACGATCACAGGCCAACACGAATACTGGGACCCCGAAAGTCCGAATGGGATAAAACCGTCGGAGGAGAGACCCAATCAGACATTATGCTGATCCGAAGCAAAATCTGGATACTCTCGATTAGAGTGCTTCCATGCTTCTCCATCAGATGGGTGATCCAACACTCTTTCGATTTGTTCAGGTCTGTGCAACTCATATTTTCTGCAGTCTCCTTCACCATAAACAACCTCTGCAACCGCGGCATCAACGGCAAGTAGTGCATCGACTCGGTAGGCTTCTTTACACCGGGACTCCTACTTGAACTTGTTGCCTTGTAGCGATCAGCACCACAAAATATACACGTGTTTTCATCCTTATCATCTTTGTAGTCCAACATGCATCCATTGCGACATGCATCGATTTTCTCGTATCCCATCCAGAGAGATCTCACCATCCTCTTAGGCCGATAGAAGTCTGTAGGTAACTTTGTACCTTCCGATAAGATCTCTATAATC
This sequence comes from Iris pallida, assembly GCA_029216955.1. Taxonomy (NCBI): domain Eukaryota; kingdom Viridiplantae; phylum Streptophyta; class Magnoliopsida; order Asparagales; family Iridaceae; genus Iris; species Iris pallida. Next base: position 123,950 of record JANAVB010025440.1, read on the forward strand.
AACTCAATGAGTCGGTTGTAGCATTCTTGAGACATGTTGAAATCGTACTTGATGCTCAGCAGTTTTATAACAACCTCCAACGGTGAATGATCCTCACAATCAGGATACAAAGGAGTCCTTGCATTCTCCAGCAACTCCATGAACTTCGCAGCATCGGCATTCGGTGCCTCCTTAGCCGCATCATGATTGTTCGAATCGAAACTAGGCCCTGCAGCGTCGAAAACTATGTTCACCCACCCTTTGTCGTAACCAGCGTGGTCATGGACATCCATATACGACAAATTAGGCTCCAATTCTGATGCTAAAGGCACAAGTTCTTCGTGTGAGGTCTACAGATAGTAATTCGGCATGAAACCTCTCGAGTACAAATGGTATGTCACGTCCACTTCTGGATGATATTTTATGTTGCGACCTCCAACACATGGACACTTAATTTTGGTGCAGTCCATGTACTAAGGGAACGCCTTGACGAACTACAGGAACTGCTCTACCTCCTGTATAAATTTTTTCCGTACACCGCACATGTCATCTGGATGACGATTATACATCCACGAACGATGCCGCAGATAGTAATTCATATTCATTAATTGTCAATAATTCTGCAAAGATAGATACACATTACCCGTGAGATCCATGATACCGATTCCGATACCGATACTGTGAACCTTGGTTAATATTAATATTTTCACACTTCTCTAGCTAGGTTAAGGTTGAGATAGATATCGTATATATGATGCGTAATAGTCGGCTGAATGAGCCGAATGAGAAGAAAGGAAGTAGGGAGGCTCACTCTATACACTCTAGGATACTCACTCTATACGCTCTAGGATACTACGATATACTACTAGTATACTCACTCTATACACTCTTACTTATGTAATACATATATAGGATACTATACTATATATGGGATACACTACTATTAAGACATATATACTCTCATGTGGACATACAGTCCCCAACTCTAACCTATACCAGTCCACATCACCTCCTTCACTGAATTAGTCAAAAAGACATTCTAACATCATATACATTCATATATATATATATATATATATATATATATATATATATATATATATATATATAAATGGACATACAGTCCCCAACTCCAACCTATACCAGTCCACATCTCCTCCTTCCCATTATCTGATTTTCCCCCTTCATTCATATGTGACAGTAGCTTCATATATATATATATATATATATATATATATATATATATATATATATATATATATATATATATATATATATATATATATATATATATATATATAAAATATATATATATATATATAATATATATATATATATATATATATATATATATATATATATATATATATATATATCTTCACTTATATATACCTACATATATAAGGGAGATAGGGTTGTGTCGTGTCAGCGTGTGTGTCTACGTGTATGTGCCGTGTGTGTGTTAAATTATGTCTATATCGTGTGTGTGTGTGTGTGTCAATGTGTGTCTAGGTCTGTGTGTGTGTCGTGTATGCATGTGTGTCATGTCAGTGTGTGCGTGTGTGTCGTGTCAGCGTGTGTGTATATATATATATATATATATATATATATATATATATATATATATATATATATATATATATATATTTATATATATATATATATATATATATTTTTTTTTAGAGAACCGCTACTTTATTTCATCAAAAATCTCAAAAGATTACAAGAGACATGCTACCCAAAATCAGTAACACGTTAAAGACTAACTGTAACCTACTGGAACAGAACGTATGTGTCTACACCGAGTCATCACCCTTCGTACTTGTCTTTTGATTTCATTGAGCACCTACACCCCAGAGAATTTATAGTTCTCATATCTCCATTTGTTTCTGTTTTTCCAAATTACCCAGAGAGTAGCTGCCACAACAATCTCCTTTAAATGCTTCATAGGCTTCCTCCACCACTTTCGAAATCTAATAAGCATTGAAACAGAACTCTGGATATTAAAATCTTGCTGTAAGCCACTCCAAACAAATTGAGCAAGATGGCCGGTAGAGAAGATATGCTCTATTGTTTCCAGATCAGGATCTTCACAACAGTGACATTGTGAAGCTAGTTGAAACCCGAGTTTCTGAATATTATCGTCAGTATGAAGCCGATTATGTATGAGACGCCAAGCAAGCACAGACCATTTTAAAGGGATACATGTATTCCAGATATGAGTGAAATCAGGACGTCGAGAATGCTGTACTCTCGTATGCTTATAAGCAGAGGAGACTGTAAACAATCCACTTGATGCAGGGCTCCATCTCCAAACGTTAGAATCTCCTGGATCAGGAACGATAAGATGATTAGCAATCATTCTTCCCTTCAACAACCTCTTCCATATTGCTGATGAACTGGAATTGGCTTGAATAGTATCAATGTTCGAGTATTTGCAATATTTCGTTTTGATAAACAAAGTCCAAAGAGAATCCTGAGTCTTGATCTTCCACCATAATTTAGCTGAAAATGAATTAATGACCTCGTCAAGACTTCGAAGGCCTAATCCAGCTTCTTCATAGGCTTTGGCCATCTTCTCCCAGCCTAGCCAAGAGTGTTTGAAAACACCTTCTTGTGAACCCCAGAAAAATCGAGAAAACATAACTTCTAATTGGTTTAACACTGATTTAGGAGGGCTACACGCCGCCAGCGTGTACATTGGAATAGAAGTAAGAACTGATTTCAATAAAACAAGTTTACCTCCATAAGATAATAGACGTTGCTGCCATCCATCAATTTTATTTCGAATTTTGGCAACCAGATCTTCAAACATACCCGCATTCTTTCTTCCCGCCATAAGAGGACAACCCAAATATGAAAAAGGAGGAAAAGAAGATTGAAATCCTGTTATTCCCCTCAACTCCTGCATTCGATTTTCTGGAAAGGTTGGATGCACATATAGAGATGACTTGCGAGAATTGATGAGCTGCCCAGAAGCACGCTCATATCTAGCTAACATGTCACGCAGAATTTGGATTGAGCCAACATCGCCTGCTGCAAATATTAACACGTCATCCGCATACGCTAAGTGAGTCACAGCAGGACATCCGCTTGGGGAATAAAAGTGATTGAAAGACGGGATATCAAGCAAACACTTGAGATTTCTGGATAATGCTTCTGCAGCAATGATAAATAAAGCTGGTGAAATCGGATCTCCTTGCCTTACCCCTCAAAAACCATGAAAGAAGCCTGATGATTCTCCATTTATAACAGTCGAGTACCAAATGTTACTAATCAGCCGGAAAATCATGTTGATCCATATCTCATTGAACCCAAATCGCCTCATTACTTGCATCAAAAAACCCCAGTCCATCCTATCATACGCCTTCGCCATATCCAATTTAATAGCCACATTTCCTCCTCTATTCTTTTTCTTCATCATACTCATCATCTCTTGGGCAAGAATAACATTGTCCACAATCTCCCTACCCCGAACAAAGCTACATTGCTCTGGAGAGATAATGCGCGGGAGAACAATAGCTAATCGATTGGCCAGCAATTTTGAAATAATTTTGTTCATGACTGTACATAAACTAATAGGACAGAAATCCGACCAAGTATGAGGTTGCTTTACCTTAGGAATAAGAATAAGAGAGGTACTGGAGATCGCCCGAGGTAGAGTGAATCCAGCCATGAACAGTTGCACAGCCTCCATGATATCTCCTTCAATGATATCCCAGACTTCAGTGAAAAACAGAGCCGTGAAGCCATCTGGACCCCCAGCGCTCTTTGAGTCAATGCTTTTGATCGTTTGGAGCAGCTCCTCTTTAGTTGGATCAGCTATCAAACAGAGGTTATCTTCTTCATTGATCAATTGGGGAATATAATGCAGCAGATCATCATCCTTCGCCGTGTCTGCACAAGTATACTGCTTCGCAAAATAATCATTTGCCGAATCTTGAAGCTCCCGAGGATCAGATATAATAGATCCATCTTCTGCTTTAATGGAGTGAATTCGCAGCTTCCTCCTTTTGCTATTGACGCATTCATGAAAGTACGCCGTATTACTATCTCCTTCAAGATCCTAACGCGTTCTGGCCTTCTGCTTCCAATAGGATTCTTCATAAGCCAGACGCTGATTTAAAATCGCTCTGGCTTTATGCAAAGCTTCCCTGTTGGTACTCGAGCAATCCTGTTCATAGACGATTTCAGCTGCAAGGACCCCATCTTCTGCATTCTTAACTTGTTGAAAAATATCCCCAAACGTCGAGTGACTCCATTTAGACAGAGCTTTCCTGCAGGCTACCAATCTATCAACTACTCGAGACAGAGCATTGTTGTGATCTACTGAGAACCATGCCTTCTCAACTACAGGACGAAATTCTTCATGAGAAACCCAAAACTCAAGAAACCTGAATGGCCGTTTGGTTCCCGCGTTAGCAGCTTTAAACTTTAACAGAAGAGGAGCATGATCTGATTGACTTCTATTAAGGTATTCTTCTACGGAGAGCGGTAGCAGCTGCCACCAGTCCTTGTCCAAAAGCATTCGATCCAATCTGGAGCCTTGTTTGTCACCCTCAGATTTGATCCAAGTAAACTTGCTCCCCAAGAAAGGCAACTCCGAAAGTCCTGTATTTATGATGAAATCATTAAAATCATTCATCGATTGGTTGATAGAAGGAAGACCACCTGATTTCTCCTCAGAACTTCTGACAGCGTTGAAGCCTCCCCCGACGGCCCAAGGAAGAGCATTACTGATTTGAATATGTTGGAGTCTTTCCCACATGTCAATCCGTCCTTCCTTGGTGCCATGGCCATGAACAATTGACAACATAACCTCAGTAGGAAGCAAGTCATTAGAGAACCTGACTGTCACTGCCTGATCAAAAGAGTCCACTAATGACATAGAAGAGCCATTTCTCGTAAAAAGCCAGATGTTCCCCCTATCATTAGAAAAGGAATGAGAACATCCAAGCTTAATTTGAAAAGAGATTAATTGATCCTTTGCAACTTTGGGTTCAATAATTGCAAGAAATTAGATTTTGTGAATCCGGAGAAGTGTCTTGAGTCTCTTAATTGTCATAGAATTAGCAATCCCTCTAATGTTCCAAATGAGGAAATTAAACATTACCGGCTTGTTGTTGAGTACCAGCGGGAGTGCTAAGTCCGGATCGCAAAACTCGATCGGAAGGAGGAGGCGGCGGTTTTTTCCTACGCGGTTGAGGCCTGGCCACCACCTCTTCCTCGTCTTCTTCTTCTTCTTGCCGAGCATCCTCTTCGTCAGCAATGTCAGTCCAGAATCTACCAGCCACCTCTCCTTTTTCCTGAAGTTCCAAAATCTCGCCTTCTTCAACTTCGTTTCCCGAGTCCGCCACTTGGATATTATCTGGAATGATATCTTCCTCTCGTCTGATGTCATCGGAAGGAGCCGGAGGAGAATTGGACGTCCCATCTTGCTGCTGAGCCGGAACAATAGGATGTGACTCCGCATTAGGAACTGGCAGCCTGATCGGGGGAGGTTGATCAGCATTCGCATTGATTATCGGGTTGTTTTGGACGGTGGCAAGAATATGACTGCCACCAATGGAATGATCAAGGATCGGCATACGAGGCTCTGGGGAGCCATGGGGAACTGCAGTAGTCATCAATGGAGGATGCGAAGTCTCCCCCACCTCCTTCTGAGGCTCTCTCTGAAGTATACGAGACACGTGAACAATTTTCTGAGGTTCAATCACCTTCTCTTTAGCTTTAGCTTTGCAAACCTCCGTGGCATGACCTTGATGACGGCATACTGAGCAGTAAAGCGGAGATGATTCATACTCCAGAAGCTGCCAAAAACTCCTATTGCGTGGCATATTGATTCGAATCTTGTTTTGAAAGGGTTTTGATGCATCTACCTCGATGAAAATTCTTGCAAGACTGGGACGAGATAGGTCGGCTGTGGCTTTATCAATTTTAAGAGGATTCCCAATAGCACCTGCAATGGCAAACAAGGCCTCCTTTGCGTAGAGGTGATGTGGTAGGTTGGGCAGATTAATCCAAACAGGAACTATAGAAGACTCATGCGAAGGGGAGAAGTCCGGATCCCATTTAAAAATCCTCATCGGAGCTCGAGCAATATACCAAGTGTCCTTCGCCCGAAGACGAAGGTAATCCGACTCACAAGATGGCCGGATTAGAATGTGCTTAGAGTCAATCAGTCCCGCCGAAATGGAACCGTCAAATGTGAACTCCGCAAGGGCTTTGCGGATCTTATCAATCGGGGGTCGGTATTGGTAGAATTTTCCCACCAATGCAAACCGCAGAGGAGAGGCCAAGGCGGACTCCTCCTCCTCCGTGAATGAGATCGAAGGAGCGCCCTTAAAGGACAAAACGGATCTCGGCGGTAAGGTAGACGCAGACTTGTTCTGGCCTCCCACCACCTCTGCAAAGGATCGTGAAGCCATCGAAACCCTAGGTATCGAACAGATCAAGGCAGAGGGAGGAGCCGCCACCCAAGTGGTATGGCAGCCCCAGAGGGACGCCGGCGCGGCCGCAGGCCACTCCGGAGTCGTGGAGAAGAGGAATCGCCCTAGGGTTCCCGAAGAGCGGATGTTATATATATATATATATATATATATATATATATATATATATATATATATATATATATATATATATATATATATTGTGTCTGTATCGTGTGCGTGTGTGTGTGTGTCAATGTGTGTCTAGGTCTGTGTGTGTGTCGTGTATGCATGTGTGTGTGTGTATGTCTGTGTGTGTGTGTGTGTGTGTATATATATATATATATATATATATATATATAAGGGAGGTAGGGTTGTGTCGTGTCAGCATGTGTGTGTTAAATTGTGTCTATGTCGTGTATGTGTGTGTGAATGTGTTTCTGTGTCAATGTGTGTGTGTGTCGTGTATACATGTGTGTCATGTCAGTGTGTGCGTGTGTGTCGTGTCAGCGTGTGTGTGTGTCTGTGTGTATCGTGTCAGTGTATATGTGTGTCTATATGTGTGTGCCGTGTATGGAAAAGGAAGATAGGGTTAGGGTTATACCTTCCTTGGTCGGATCGGGGTCATCGAGAAGCGGGGGCGGGGAGGATGTCGACGGTGCACGGAGTAAGAGGGGGGCCGTTGTAAGAGGGGGCCGTCGGGGAGAGGGGGTCGCTGGAGGGAGGGGGTCGCTGAAGAAAGGAGGTAGCCGGAGGAAGGGATCATCGGAGGGAGGGGGTCATCGGAGAGGAGAGGGAAAGGGGGAGAGAAACTTGGGGAACAGGAGATTGAAAATTTTGGGTGAAAGAAAATAAAAAATCGATGGCTGGAATCCTATATGAAATATTTTAGCGACGTCTGTAATAGATGTCGCTAAACGTCGTCGTTTAATAAATAACTGGCGACGTACCTAATATGGAGTCGCAAAACATCGCTGAATTAAACAAACCAGCGATGTTCTGTGACTAGACCACGACATCAGCTTTCCAAATCGTAATGTGTGTTGCTAACGGTCGCTAAACGTCGCTGATAGTGACGTTCAACGACGTCTTTATATAACATCGCTAAATACATAAAAATTACCGATGTATATAACTGGCGTCGCTAAATTCGTCGCCAATATGACTTATTTTGGTAGTGCCTTTCACTTTCTCTCTCCTCTCTATTTTCATTCTTTCTTTCGTTCATCTTCTCTTTCATTTCCTTAAGCTTAGAAAAGCTTGGCCTTGAGGCCTAGAGTGTGGTTTCGCGCCCCTCATGGTGGTGGAGTGGAAGATTAGGCTTGGAGCTTACATCTTGCCAAATTCTTGAACAATATTATTTTGTTGTCATTTTTGTTTTCCTTGGTATTAAATGCTTTGAATTTTCCTAAACTCATTTTGTTAAATATGTTTTCTTTATGATTTTCGTCTATATGCTTGTTTCTAAATTTGGTTTGAACTAGTTTTGATTTTCTGTTAAAACCCAATATTGACTTAGTAGAAAACTCTGTATCAAGAGTGATACTGGTGTTACCATCATAGATCTTGGTCACATATATTATATTAAGCCCGCACCTAGCTTGTATCCCATGGATTTTGAGTTTGGTGAAAATTGGAACCCGTTTCGATTTTTCGAGAACCTTTTTTAGCATATTTTAAGGTATTGATCTATCAAATCTTTGAATTTATGAAAACTAATACTTCCATTTTGTAGATAATTCAATTCTATAAGATTTTGACTTTTGAAAATCCGAATTTCGATTTAAAATAAAAAATTTATGGCCGAAACAAGTTTTGGCAAAATTCTAGAATTTTGTTGTCGTCTCAGAACGGTATACCGTTGTGTACCATCGGAATACAAAATTTAAATCCCAGAACTCTCTATGTTTGGCCGAAATACTACAGTATACCGTTGGTATACTGATTTTGTCGGTATACTAATTTTGACTATTTTTGGCTGTTTTTTACTGTTTTTGCCCTTTTTTGCCCGTTTTTACTCGTTTTTGTCCGTTTTTGATATTTTCTTCGACTGTAATGAATTCTTAAAATAATTAAATGATCTTGTATAGTTAAGGAATGATTGTACACCCTATATACACTTGACACTAGCACATGTTCAATTATTGTTCTATGTCATGTACTTACTTTTTATTATTCCTTCTAACATGCCATGATATGTCCTTCCTATCGATTCTCTCTTACATGCTATGATATTTAGTGCCATATCTTCTTTGCTTACTAGATAGTGGTCCGTCGTGGTGTACTCTTTTTATATGTTCTTTCCTTGTTTACATGATAGTGTCCTGTCATGGTGCACCCCTAATTTTCGTATTGTCTAACTTTACATAATAGTGTGGCCTGTCATGGCGCACTCCCGATTTCTTTATAGTAGCTCGTCGTAGCGCACACCCACTTCCAGCCTATTTTATTTTTTTATTGTGGCTTGTTATAGTGCACATTCTTGCTTTTCTTGTCCAGTCTCACATGTCTCATGCATAGGATGGATTCTGCGGAATGCCACATCAGGAATCCTAAATGAAAATGTTAAGGATTTAACAACTAGCTTGATTACTTAGATCATTGGGAGAAGAGACTTTCCGGTTACCTGTACCCCTTGTTTCACGGTCTTATATATATATATATATATATATATATATATATATATATATATATAATATATATATATACACACACACACACTAGGAATTTGGAGTTATCTTTCATGATGAGCACTCTTCCAGCAAACCGTCGAGTAGGGCACTTCTTTATGACACACGTATCTTACTGCGGTGTGTCTGCTATACTTGTTTTCTTTTGGCCTGGATCAATCGGGTAGTCTGCAGGGCACGTAACTGGACTTGGATTTCTCAAACTTGCATATGTTAGTAATTAGAAATGTGATAACCCTAGTTAGCTATTGTATAAAGTCGTACTCATTGCTTGGTTGTGATTATTGTATGGAGTCCAGTCCTGTCTAGTCTTGTCAAGGCAGTGTCCGAATTTGCTTATTTTAGTACATCATTGTTTATGCTTTACTTTTGTCGATAAATAACTACAGACTAAATTTTGTTCAGGAGAAGGGTTACAACCCAGTCCTTGTTTGGTTTACGGGTTGTAACTCGGGTTCCGGAATAGTTCCTAAGTCATCTTGTCATTTGTCGTCTTATTCAGTACTCACATGCTATACAAGATTCCTCTATTGTACATGCTCACATGTCTAGTTTATCTTACATGTTCACATGCTTCTGTTTATTTTACAGGTCCACAGTTTACATTATGTCACATGTTATTTACTCAATGCTCTAGGTTGCTTTACTTATTGTCTTTTTCTATTCTCGGGATGAGTGCATTGGTAGTGCACGAGTCTCGATTCGTTTTTACTTGTTTCTGTCTCTATTTGTTGTTATATTAGTTATTGTTGGTTTTAGTTCATAGTTTGGCTTTCTTTGTGGTATTTGCTATTGGGGGTCTGACTCTACTAGTTTTGTTTAGCCAGATCTGATAGAGTAGCTCGAAGGATCTTTTGTACCATCTACTCGACGGTGACCACCCGGAGCACCAGAGTATCTTAGTGGGTTTCCTATTTCATTCTCCCACTAGTTATGTACATTATTATTTTGTGGCGTTTAGCCTCCGAGCACTTGTTTAGTTCATGTTTTGGATATTGACATTTAGCCTATGTACCTGGATATGATTTACGTTATTCTAGACTATAGCTAGAGCTAATCATGTATGTCGACTATTACTCTTGCTAGTTCTCCATTTTGTATTACTAGCCTCATGATTATCCATATATATAGTTTGGGATGCTTTACTATTTTATGTATGATGATCATACTTCTTGTATATTGCATATTTGCCTGTAATTGAGATACCTAGGATTGCTTGACCTAGGATTGACTGTTGGATTGTAGTACTTGACAGCTTTGACCGTATCTCGGGGTACTGGAGTACTCCGGTATACGTTGCTGGCCTTGTCCGTCCCGACTTACCTGTATTCTGGTTCTGGGGTGTGACAGAACTATACACTTCTCAACCCATCCCTAAATTATTAGGATGGTTGCGATCTGTTACAAATACTTACTTTTATAGTGGTTTAATAAACTGTCAAACAAAAATAAAAATTTGTAAAATTTTGAGACGGTTTGTTTAACCGTCATTTAACAACAACTGTTTTTGCCCTTTTTACCCCATTTTGCTCGTTTTTGTCCGTTTTTGATATTTTCTTCGACTGTAATAAATTTTTAACATAATTAAATGATCTTGTATAGTTAAGGAATGATTGTACACCCTATATACACTTGACACTAGTACATATTCAATTATTGTTCTATGTCATGTACTTAACAACAATTAGGATTGTTATTTTTGTCCCTTAAGTTTCTGCCACGCCATCCTAATAATATTTTTTAATTCCGTCCCATCTACCATCCTAAATAATATTTGGAATGGTGTATGCTTTTTTTTAAACAGTTTTTAGCTGTCACAAAAGATCACATTTTTTAGTGATATATACTAGTAGTATCATAATCCTAAGTACTATTAAGCTGAACCTTGTATGGATCACCATTAAAACGTGACGAGTGTGAGTGTGCGTCCATCCTACACTGCGGTATCGACGATAATACGTTGTCTAGGTCTCATAAATCATCATATTACAATACAATTGATTTACTCATCACAGTAATCTATACCGTGCAAGTGCACGATCACTATCACCACACAAACACAAGGTTTACTACTTATTACATGTCTTTACAGTCCTCATTGAAAACAAAATTTGTCAAATGACTCTAAGCAACAATACCACAGAAAATGAAATCACTAAGCAACAACATAGAAAATATAATCTACAAATATTTCCAATCACATACAGTCACAACTAAATGCTGAAAAGAAAAATCTATACAAGGTTCCTATTCGTATTCCTCCAAGGATAGCCTCGCGATCCTCCAGTGCATCTGGACAAGCCTCTCATAGACCTCATCAGGGGTCCATAATAAGTTAGGTAATAATCTTCATCATTACCTAGATCAACATATCCTATCAGGATGGAGCAAAGTACTATACACAAATGTAAAAAAATACATAAAATGTAATAATGAATAAAATAATACTAATAACAAAAATATGAAAAATATGCATGAAATGAAATACTCTATTGTTCGCCATCGAAAAAAGGGTAGACACAAAAGATTTTTGATTGAAACTTTTGTATTTCGATTAAAAACAGAATAGTATACAATGTAGGACTTAGATGCAGTCCTTTGAGTACACTTTTGTTTTTATCTGGGAACTGTGTTGGTGGAATGAGTGGAAATGTGTTGACTCTATTGACGATCTGACGACGATCTTGAATTCACTGAAAGTCTGGGTTGCTCTGGATGCCAGAGCAATTTGAGGAAAAGAAGACGTGAAGTGTCTCTCCTGATCTCTAGATTTGGTCTGTGGATATATCTATGTCAATATATCTCTGTGTATATATCTGTCTGTCTTGAAGGAATGGTCCTTCTATTTATAGGCAGCAGGCTGAGCTGCCTCTTCGCACATATGTAGGATACGCCTGGGTGAGCGAACGCCACGTGGCTGATGATGGCAGAGGTGCATGGATGATGTGCCTCGAATCTGTTTGAACTGTTACGTTGGGCTACGATGGAGCAGACACGTGACAGTTGCAAGGATTTGGTTGTTGCTGAGATCTTGGATGGTTAGCACCCATTCTTGAGCAGAACTAAATCAAAAGACATGTGGCACATGTCTGTGGCTTCAAAGATCTTGGATCTGGGGGAGAGTGTTCTGTCTTGATGCGCCTAGGATCAGGTGCATGGAGAGGACTGAGCTGTTGTCTTTAGGGATCAGGAGCGCATCTGGGTGCATGGCTTTTGAGGCACATGTAGGGCTTCACATCAGGAAGCATCTAGGATCAGATGCATGGGGTGACTTGGTCTATGACTTCATAGGCAAGTGCAGGTGCATGGCTTTTGAGGCACATACAGAGCTTTTGGGTACATGGCTGTGGAAGCGCATGCAGAGACTTGGCTTCTATCTTGAGATCAGGAGTAAGTCTGGAGGGCGCATTGCTTGTGAAGCGCATGCAGTCTTCTGGGCGCATGGCTGCGAGGCACATGCGAATGAACGATCGGCCACGTGGCAAGGACAGCCATAGCCGACTAAACGTGTAATGATAGTGCTGATGTCAGCGGCTCCTCATTTTCTACAAAGGGCGGTTGATTAGACAGCACTTTGGAAGATGTGTTGCCGTCTTTGTCATTCAGCATTAAATGCTTGATGATGACAAGTTTGAAAGGGGCACATCGATTAATTTTGATCTAGGCACATGGGTCTACGTCCCACTGGACGCATTTGTAGGGGGCACATGATGTCAACCACGCATCTGCCATGCGTCGCATTCTCTTTGGCCCATTTGTTGTGTTCTTCTAGGCGTTAATGGTTGCCTTTATTTTAGCAGAATACGAAGGGACGGGTTCATTGCCATAAATATAAATTAAGTGTACGGAAGTCAGAGAGCCTTCCATTTGGTGCACGGTTGTGGGCTCTCCGGGCCTATAAATAGCCGTATGAAGGGAAGATTATTTCCATTCTTTACTTGTCTTTCCCAAAATAGAGATGAACTCAGCTGGCCTCCTGTTTGGCGAACCGTCGAACTCCTCATTCGAAGAAGGTTTGACGATGAGCTCCTTCCGAAGGAGAAGATGCGTCGAGTTAGTTCTTTCGCCATTGGCCCTGTTTTCGTACAAGCCTGTGAAAGTGCCTGTTGCATCCAAATATTAGGATCGGCGTGTCCCAACACAGGCTGAAGGTGCATATTGCATCCAAAGATCGGGGCGGTCGTGCCCCGATTTTTATTATGTTGGAAGAGCCGCAGGTCAGGGCTATCGTGCCCCAATTTTGTTTAGGCTAGAAGAGCCACTCCTCCTGCTAGAGTGCATGCATGCTGACGAGGAAGTGATTCGCTCTAACTATGCATAGGGATGCGCCTACGCTGAGATGCTGGAAATATGTGCCTAGCTGTAGCTTTTAGGATTTTCTTTCTCTTTTGTAAAAGAATTCTCCTTTGTAAAGAGTTTAGACATGTAATAAACTTTCATGTGAAATAAAAAGCCTAGTTTCTTGATGTCTTATACCCTTTGTTTGTTGTCTGCTGTGCCGAGTACTCTTGTCTGTTCTGGCACATATCAATATGGAGCGCATAGGAATTTATGGCGCATAGGGACTCTGGCCTAAAATTTTATGCTTCTACAAGACCCCCTTCAAAGTTTCCAAAACTTTTTGCCAAGTTTTTGGAATACTTTGAACAAGAAGCATGAGTAGCTATCTTGGGCGTATATCCTTTTCTTAGTGCATGACCTCTGAATGCATACTTTTTTTGGGCATAACTGCGAGGGCGCATGTTGTGGGGGCGCATGTTGTTCTTGAGAAGAGATAATGCCTCGATCTTTGGAAAGATTACTAAAATCTTTTTTAGAAGATTTACAGCAGTCAGTTTCATGAGACCCGAAGCATTTGCTGACATCACGCCTCATCGGTTTACGCATGTGACCGGGCCTATAAATAGGCGGCTGAATGAGAGAGAGGGGATCTTCTTTCCTTCTTCTTTAAACAGCTTTTGTCTTCTTCTTCTGCATAGCTTTCCCTTCTTCTTCTTCGTTAGAGAGATGGCTCCCAAGACTCTTCGAGGTGGTGCTGGCCGAGGCAAGGGCAAGGAACCTATGGAGGTTGACATGGGGGACGCTCCCGTCGTCATGGCGACGTACGTCGATGTACTGAAGTGATCGGTGGGTACTCTCTTGCCGAGTCGCATCCCGATGACACGCCTAGGCTGATGTGCATGGACTTTGTCCTAATGATGCAGTGAGGCTCCTTCTGCTAACGTGCATGGGCTTAGGTCTTGATGATGCGCCGAAGCTCCTTCTGCTGACGTGCATGAACTTAGGTCATGATGATGCGCCGAAGCTTCTCTTCAAATGCGCCTGGATATTGATCCTGTGTGTGCGCCTTTGGTGAGATTCTTTTTACGCGTACGGGTTCCGACCCAGATTGATGCACCAGATTTGTTGATATGCCTCAGATGCTTCATTTTGAGCTTCTAAGTCTTCTGCTAATCTTTTGGAGGGGCTTTTGATCTTGACTGACCACTATGTTTTGTTTTGCGTGATAGTGTCGATGACCATTCCTCTGCTGAATGAAGTCCTCCTAGACCCTGTACTCTGTCAGATGGGCCTGGACTTTAACGAAGAGGTCGTTAATCCAGCTAAGGCTGCCATTATGCTGGACCAGCCTCCAGAAAGAATGGCCCAAATTCACGATCAGCACTTCACTGTCCTCCAACGTATGATAGAGAGGGAACTTGAGTCTGCTGAATCTGACATATCTTTCTTAAGACCAGAGTTCCTATTTAGTGGTCGCCTGACCTCCACCGAAGCGAAAGTGCTGAAGATCAAGGAAGGCTGGTTCTTCAAAGCAAGGGATGTGAATATGTACATCTCGAAGCTGGAACGTCAGTTGCCCTTGACGGCTTTTTGTAGTCTGGCTTCCAAGAGGAGGATGAAGTGGGAGCTCACTCCATTTCAAGGAGGGGCCGTGGCCGGCATCATACGGATTGATACCACCTCTAACCAAAAGGATGCCTTGGCCGTTATACAGGCTGGAACTTCCTATCTTTGGGGAACTCTGCTTCCCGGAAGCATATACAGCGATGTCCCCCTGGCATTTTTGCCTTCAATGCCTCAACTTTTGTCAATCGTATGGCGGAGGCCAAGATCTCGTACCCGAAGGAAGAATTTTGGGTTGAGGGGTGGTGCCACCATGTGCAGAAGTGGGATGAGCTGACACTCTGGGTTCTGACAAAGTTTAAAACTGAACACAGAAAGACTGGTCTGGCTGCCGCGCTTCATGCTACTCAGGGGGGCATAGAGATAAACCGGTCGATGTTTCTCGCTCTCTTGGAGATGTACAATACTCATACCGGTCCCTTTTTCACTCCCATGGGGGAGTTAGTTTAGCTTTGCACGAGATGTATGAAGGCTCGAAGCTTTCTTGTGGGTCTGAACCCTATGAGGAGTACTTCCCTAGAAATGAGGAGCTTCTGGCCTTAGAAGAGAAGAACTCTGGCACGATGGCAGTCTTCAAAGAAGTTGCGAGCCATCATTACATAGCCCAGCGAAGGGAAAAAGGTAGGGCACAGCCTTATGTGACCGCTTGGAGGGAGTATGTCTTCAAGCAAGACTTGGCAGACCCCTCGAAGATCTGCTTTGTCACTCCCTCGGGGCTTACCCATGCTGAGGTGCTCTCTAAAATGACCAGACTCAACGAGAAGAACCCTCGCAAAAATGAGAGCCAGGAGCCATCTGATCTCATCTACAGCTGCTTTTGGTACTATGCTCATAGGATATCTCCAAAGGCCGTGTTGACGTCCTATCTAATGTTTTGGCTTCGCGACTACGTATTTGTAGGTGGTTCTGGTTTCGTGGAGAGGATATCCAGGAATCTTATTTTGTCGGCTGTAAAGCTTATCTTTGGTCATCCTTTGGCTTTACTTCCCGCTGTGGTTTGCAACCTGAAGTGGGGCTTGAAGGAGTTCACGGATAATGTGTTAAATAACATGGGCAAGAGAGGAAATTTCCCTCATGTGGAGTTGCCCTTTTATTATCTAATGGGATGGTTAATCTTGCACCATCCAAATACAATGACTCCTGGGTCGGAGGAGGAACATGTTGCTAGTGACGCCTTTATCCATCATTTTTACAAATAGAAGTGGCTATATACGGGCATGCCTGTCTGTAGGAGAGTTCTGTCCTACCTCCAGGGATGGGAGATCATAAACGTTCCCTTAACTTTCATTGGCTATGAGGCAGATGAGGAGCTGGAGGACTCTAGCGAGGATGCAATCACTTTGCCAATGTGGGGGTTCTGTTAGCTGTAGAGCATTCGGCCTTCCCACCTAGTGTATCGGAGCACGAATTGTTGTTTCTTAGAACCGTACCAGCCAAGCCGCTTCGTACGTTAATTCGGCTATACCCAATTAATGCTGAGAAACCCCAGCAATTCTCTGGGGTTCATTAGGAGTTTGTTGGATGGAGCCCGAGAAGATGTTAGCCACTAAGGATGGGGGCATAATATCGCCTTCGGCGGCACCAACAGAACCAGCTCCCGTAGTGGTATGTAAATTAGCATCTATCTGACTCGATCTTTCCTTTTATGCTTATATGTCTCTTCTTTGCAGGAGGTATTGAAGAAGAAACCCCGATCTTCGAGGCCTAGTTCGAGTAAATCGAAGAAGGTGGTGAGCTCGTCTGATGAGCGTATCTCTTCGATTGTGCCTTCTCCGATAGAGGAGACTTTGGATGATGTTCCCGTGGAAGTTCCAACCCATTTGGACCACGGTGGAGAAGACGCCGCAGATGTAGCAGCTCCTAAGGATGTTGATTCCTCTCCATTAACCAGTCGGAGAGGCGAAGCAGGATCTTCACAGGGAGTGAAGCAAACTGCTGTGGGCCCCCCAAAACTGGCACGGGGGTTTTGAAAGAAGTAGCCAGACAAGTCCCTCCTGATGAGGAGGAAGAATGGGACTCATCTTTCCCGGATGACATCCCCGAAGAAAATGTTGGGGGTGATCCCGCAACAGATGGAGAAGAACGAAGGATGCTCCATTGCCAGATCCTATTTTTGTCCTGGTAGAAGACAGGACTCGTTTGTCGAGTCCGACTCTTGCCTCGGGGATTGAGGTTGGTGAAGAGAAAGTGACTCGTCTGCCGAGTCCTATTCCTGCTTCCAATGAAGAAGAGGTGGGAGGGCCTATTTTTTGCCCTGATGCTGAAAACCCTCAGTCGATGGCAGGAGGATCCCCCCTTGTCACAGATGTTGCTGCGGGGTCTACCGTGGCGGACCTGATTATCATGAGGTTGTCTGGGGCTAGCTCAAACAAGGGCAAGGGCCCCTTGGCGGACGACACTCCTACAATTCCTTCTCATTGGGGGAAGGTGTCGGGTCCCCCTGGAGGTTCGGCTCCGATGATGGGAGATTCAGAGGTCGTGACTGCCGAGGCTCCGGTCCTCGACCCTGAAGGTATGGTGGTTGAGGCTCCTACGAGCCAAGCAGTGGCTGCACCGTCATCCTCAGGGGTGGGGGCTTCTGCCGATTTAACTGCCCCCCCATTCATGTAGTGGCTCCGGTAACTCCCGTGATGACGCCTCAAGTGTTGGCTGATGCGGATGAATATGTGAGATTCATGGTCGAGGTCGTATACAAGATGCTGCGGAGGGGAGTGTCGGCTGTATCGAACAAAGGTGGAAGCTTTGCGACTGCGAAGTACATGTGCTCCCATTTATCCAGCAGATCTGTGGTCACCGAGGCCATGACCATATGGCCGAGACCTTGGAAGCCTCTATAGCTGAGCTCCATCTTCGTCTTACGAAACTCCAGAACATTCGTCAGAATGATCTTTCCGCTTTGATAGAGGAGGAGCAAAACAAGCTTGTAGCTGATGTCGAGTCAGCCTACTTTGACACCATGGCTATCTGGGAGCAAGAGTTGGCCAGTGCTGAGGCCAAGGAGTAGAGGTTGTCCTCGTCGATGGAGGAGAAGGCAAATCTGCGGGAATCTCTAAACGCCAGCATAGCGGAGGTTGACGCCAAGATTCGTCTTCTTCAAGGACAGCGTGCTCAGCTTCTGGCTGATTCTGAACGAGCACAGGCTAATCATGTCCAGCTTAAAGAAGAGGCGACGAATTTCACTTACCATGTGGCCTTCATATTCCGTCAGAAGAAGAAGTTGGACGAGAAATATGCGGCTAATCTTGCTTCTGTGGAAAGACAGACGATGCACTGTGAAGCTTAGCATCGCGTTTTGGCGACTGTAGAGACCAGGGTCGAGGCTCTGAAGCGTCGTATTGACGAGTTATCTGCTGACCCTTAGTTCTTTTATCTTTTTTTCTTTTTTTGGAGACGCAGTTGTCTCTTTTCTTTTCTTTTGCAAATATAGTCCTTCCATTTCCTGTCTTGAAGAAATAAAGAACCTTTTGCTTTCGTTCATTCTTGTGATGAATCCGTGATTTTTGGCGTACCTATTATCTTTTGCGCACCTTAGTTTCTAGTTACAGACAATAAGTTACCATGGAGGACACCGACATATTTACTCAGAGGTAATGTAGACATGGTAAATATGGGGCTACATGGTGGAGTTTTTCTACTTAGAGGTGGTATGGACGTGGTAGGAGTGAACTCTGTAGGAATTTATAGAACAACTCAGAGGTGATATGGACGTGGATGTTCTATGGTTGATGTGCAACAACTCGGCGATTGTTGTATGGGATGTTTACTCAGAGGTAATGTGGACATGGTAAACATAGTAACGAGCATGATCTTACATAGTATAAAATCCTGCTTCATAGGGTGCAGAAAAGCAACTCAGAGGTGATATGGACATGGTAATTCTTCTACTGGGAATGCAACGGAATAGCTGGGTTCCATAAGCACATGATTGTCAAAGAAAGGGGTGTGAACCTGGTTTTGTCAAGTTCACGAAGTTCTCTCTTCTGGGGGGGTAGTACATTTTTGACGGGTGTCAAGAATAGTACTTCTTCAGGAACTTGTCATTGATGGGCATCATGAACAAGTCCCCATTAGGTTGAGCGAGACGATAAGCACCGTTTGAGTATACCGTCTCTATGACGAAGGGTCTTTCCCACTTGGGTTCAAACTTTCTCGATGTCTTGTGAGTCATTACCATCGATCTTCTGACTGCCAGAACCAAGTCACCTACTTGGAAAGTCCTCCGTTTGACCCTTTTGTTGAAAGCCTGTGAGATGCGAGCTTGGTAAAGTTCGATGAGATGTTGAGCCAAGAGGCATTTTTTGTCCAACGCTTCCAACTCTTACAGACGGTGACGTTCATTGTCTTCTTCCGTCAGTTGATTCATGATTGCCACTCGAAGTGAGGGTATCGAGATTTCTAACGACAATACTGCTTCGCTCCAATAAACCAAGGAGAACGGTGTTGCCTGTCGGGGTCCATACCGTTATACGATAGGCCCAAAGGCATTCACCAAGCTTCTCATCCCAGTTGCCCTTGTTGGATGACACGACTTTTTTGAGTAGCTTGACGATGGTTTTATTAAAAGCTTTCGCTAATCTGTTTGCTGCCGGATTGTAGGCAGTTGATGCCACATTCTGAATATGATTTTGTTACAGAATCTACTGAATGCATGGCTGATAAATTATGGACCGTTGTCGTGGATGATCCTCCGGGGTACCCTAAAACTGTAGATGGTGTGATGCTTGATAAAGCTGATCACCTTTGAACTTTTTACTTCCGTCAGTGGCACTGCTTCTGCCCACTTAGAGAAGTAGTCGGTGATTGCTAGGATAAAGCGGTGTCCCCTGGATGAGGAAGGGGTAATAGGCCCCACTATATCCATGCCCCAGGCTTCAAATGGCCAAGAGGCGATCATAGGATGTAGATGCTCTGACGGTCTGTAGATGAAGCCGGCGTGTAGCTGGCAAGCACGACATTTCTTTGCATACTCAACAGTATCAGCCATCATCGTGGGCCAGTAATAGCCCATACGTTGGAGTCGGTCCTGTAGCTTAAGACCTGGTTGATGAGCTCTACATGTTCCGTCATGAGCTTCTCGAAGGGCTTCAGCAGCTTCTTCGTTTGATAGACATCGGAGGAGAAGTCTATCGTAGGATCGTCGATACAGCATTTTAATGGCCGTATCGTAATAGAACTGGAGGAAACGCCTTCTGACTGAGACTGCCTCCTTCGGGTCTTATGGAAGGATTCTATAGATGGCAAAGTCGATGAACAGTAATCTCCAGTCTCTGACGTTAATGCTGTATCTATAGCCATGGTATGAGTTGTCCGCATGCACAGATTATTTCTGGGGCAAGCCAAATCCTGACCCACCATTATAATAAAGCATTGAGTCCCGACTGGTGCAGCCAATGAGGCTGCGAGGCCAGCCAGAGCGACAGCTTCTAAGTTTTATAGCCGAGGCACGTGTTCTATGAAGAACTCAGCGAATGTTGAGATAATATCCAACGCTACTTTGTGATAGGGGGCAAGGTCTTTATTGCGGACCTCGTATTGCCCTCGGACTTGATTAATGACAAGTTTTGAGTCACCGTAAGATTCGAGGTAATCTGCTGCTTTGCCAACTGGAGTCCCATGATAAGGGCGTTGTACTCTGCAACATTGTTGGAGCACGGCTCTGAAAGAGAGTAGGCACGTTGGATGACCAGTTTGTCGGAGGAGATCAGGACCACCCCCACTCCTGCAATGATCTCGTCTTTGGAGCCAGTTCTAGAGGCACCATCGAAGAACATCCGCCAGACGGGGTTCCCTTCGGTGATGTTCGATTCTTGCACTTCATCGGGAATGTCTTCATAGAGTCTGAACGATTTCGAAATTGGGTGTGCTGCTAGAAAATCAGCCAGAGCCTGGCCTTTGACTGCCTTTTGCGGGACGAATACCATGTCATATGGTGTCAATAGTATTACCCAAGTAGCCAATTGGGAGTTTAGTGCCCCAGCTTTGTCATGAGGACTCTGAGTGGATTGACTCGAGAGATGACATGAATTGTCTGTCCCGAGACATAATGGCGAATCTTCTGGATGGCAAACACCAGACTAGACATTCTTTTTTGACGGGATTTTATCGGTGTTCAGTCCCAACCATTGTCCTGTTTAGGTAGTAGATAGCATGCTCATTGCCCGCTTCGTTGTTCTGGGCCAACAAAATGCCAACGGAATGGTCCATTGCACGGATGTAGAGTAGGAATGGTTTACCTGCGACGGGTGCCACCAGAACTGGAAGACTCATCAGATAAGCTTTGATGTCATCGAAAGCTTTCTGACATTCTTTCGTCCAGACATAGGAGACTCCCTTCTTCCTGAGCTTGGTGAAGGGTTGGCATTTCCCGAAAAGGTTTGCAATAAACCTTCGGATGTATACGAGACGTCCTTGTATGCCTCGAAGTTCTTTAAGGTTCTTTGGAGGATTCATGTCAATGATGGCTTTGGTCTTCTCGGGATCGACGTGAATGCCCTTTGTAGTAATAATGAAGCCCAAGAATTTTCTACTAGAAAGCCCCAGGAAGGATTTAGCAGGGTTCATCTTAAGCTGATGCGCCCGTATGAGATCAAAGACTGTCTTCAGGTCTTGTAGGCGATCACCCCGAAGACGGCTTTTAACGACGATATCGTCAACGTAGCACTCGACTATTTTGCGGAGATGTTGACGGAAGATGGTGCTCATTGCTCGTTGATATGTGGCACCTATATTCTTCAAGCTAAAGGACATTACTGTGTAGCAGAAACCCTCTTCGGAGTCCTGAACGACATGTGTCTTTCGTCGTCTAGGAACATCTTGATCTGGTTATAGCCCGAGTACCAATCCATGAAGGACATGTGCTCAAAACCACGTGTGTTATCGAGCATTACGTCAGTGATCGGGAGCGAAAACTCATCCTTCGGGCAAGCTGAGTTGAGGTCCTGAAAGTCGATGCAGACCCGGATCTTTCTATTCTTTTTAGTGATGGGAACAATATTGGCTACCCAATCTGGGTACTGTTCTTCGTCAATAAACCCGCTACCCAGGAGTTTACCCACTTTTTTGTCGATATCGTCCATGATATTAGGACGAAAATGTCATTGTTACTGTTTAATAGGCTTTACGTCAGGTAAGATATTAAGCATGTGCATCGCAACTTATGGATCGAAGCCTAACATGTCTTCATAGCTCCAGATGAAGACGTCGATGTATTATTTGATCAGCTGGACCAAGAATTCTCGGTCCTTCCAGCCAAGCTCTTGCTGATGAAGATAGGTTTGGAGGAAGATCTATCCCCGAGGTCGATTTGCTCGACTTCGTCTTCAGTAGGGGGTTCCCGTAGTTCAAAGCGAGATTCCTTGTGCTCCTAGGAGTTGAGCCCAGGGTTCTTCTTCAAAGAACTCTATTGCCTGGTCATCGTCTTTATCTTCCGAAGGATGTACGGATGTCATGTTGGCTGACAGCACTTCCCTGAAGACTAGACCGATGCTAGTGTCAGAGTCCCAAGTAGAAGCTTTAGACAAGTGAGAATGTGTGACAGCCTCTACTTTTGAACTCTCCGGGGTTGTCGGAGGCGTGACATAGCCTATCCCCCCTCGTCGAGTACAGTGGTAATAGTCCTACGACTTTCCTTTTGGCACGGAAAATCATAGGGGAAGACATCGTTCTTTGCCATAGTTAAGACCCTGGCCGCTCTTCAGGTTGTAACCCATCTTTTCGATAAGATATTTGGCTCGATCATTGTACCGATAAATTTGCATTCTGCTGGTGTCGATTTTTGGCTTTGTCGGTGGAAGGCCTTGATGACGCTCGACTTTGCCAAAGATGATAGGTCTCTCATCCTGGTTCTGAGGCAGGACAATGTAACAGACTCCTTGGTACGGAACGACTCGATTTACATAATTTACAGTCATTATTTGTGTTTGCAATGACTGCAGGGCTTATCTAAAGTATATATCGCATTCCAGTGTGGAAGACTAGAATAATTAAAAGACACCCTTTTATTGATAAAATATAAAATTTTGTCCCGAGAGATTACATCATCAAGGGATGGAACGTCAATATTGGCTTATATGTACTTCTCCAGTTTTTCGTCAGTGAGCACTATAGTAGCTTTGGGCAATTCAGGAGAGTAGATCGGAAGCTTGACCCGTGCTGGCACTTGGGTCTGTGCTGAGAAAAATGCTGGGGCCTTTTTCTGTGGCCTGGCGGTGAGGTGCCGACGACTGAGGAGGTCTGCCTTTAAGCTGCACCTTGAGGGGTGCCTCAATTGTTGTCCCGGCGGTTGGTGCCTTTTCCCGTAGTTTGGCTACGAGGGGAGCCACCACTTGAGGAGGTTTCCCCTAAAGTCGTACCTTCAAGGGGGCTTCAGTGGATGCTCCATCCAGGGAAGCTGGTGCCTTCCCGTGAAGTTTAGCCACCATAGGAGGCGGTGTTTGAGGTAGCTTCCCTTTAAGTCGCACTTTTAGGGGAGCCTCGATTATCATTTCTGCCTCCAAATTAGCTTCGGCTTCGGCTTCATTGGCATCGTTGGCTTCATCTTCGAGGTGAATCGAGTTGTACAGGTCAGAGTCGGTGAAGAAGGCCTCAATCCCCCTAAAGGGATCGATATCAGCGAACTCTGTTCAGACGATTCTGTTGGAGGATACGTACTTCACATTGATGGAGAGTGGATGGCACCACCATATACTCGTGTAGCCATGGGCGCCCTAATAGAATGTTGTAGTTGACGTCCGCATCCACAACATAACAAGTCTTTTCAGTCTGGAGATCATCGATATGACATTTAAGCCGAATCTTCCCAGTGGCTCATTTTTACTGGTATTGAAGCCACTGATTGTAGTGTGGGACGTCGTCAGATGATGCATCGGGATCCCTAATATTTGGAGCAGAGTTCAGGAGATGATGCTGAGAGACCTAGGGTCGATCTGCATTCGATCCACCTTCATGGCACCAACATGTCCTGTGTAATACAGTGGTCTATTGTGCCTATTGTTCTTGAGCAGCATGTCCTGTTGAGTAAATATGATGTTGGGGATGATTTTCCCTACACTATAGCAGTGTGGACATGTTGTTGGATCAGGCTGCTTGACCTGACTGATGAAAAACTCGGCGTCCTTCAGGGCTTCGTAGAGAGCCTCCCGTGTGTCTTTGGATAGACGAAGGAGTTCGAACAGGGACAGCCGAGCTAGGGCACTGGCAAGTTGTGCCAGTATGTCAAAATTATGGGGTTTGGTTAACCCCAAAGCGTTGTCTCTTCGTAGAGGCCTGTCGAAGCGGGCCTCTTTCTGCTTCTATTTGTCAACTGCTGGAGGTTGGGAAGGACCCTCTCCTGGAGCAGCTAAGGAGGCGACGGGAGGTGCCACTTCAACAGGGGCCTCCTCTGGTTGAGCATTCTGTTGTAAACGTGTTTGTACAGGAAGTGCATCCTCAGGGGAGGTAGTCACCATTCGGCAAGACTTGATCTTCTTATCTTTGGCCTTGAAGGTAGAACGTACCCCTGGCTGAGTAAGTTCTGGAGCGAGATCTGGATGAACCTATATGATCTCACCCCGAGATGTGGTGAGTGGAATCAGTCCACTTACGTTGTCATGAGCTGGTGGAAGGTTAATCACCTCCATTGTCTCCTTGGGATGGGGACAACACCATCTCGAGCTGTGGTAGGCGGCAAGGTGCTGAACTGAAGTGACACCATGTTGGCCGAGGCTATCTTCTTTTCGTAATCGACTAAGATGACATTTGCATTAATCATGCGTTGTATGTAGTCTTTGAGGATGTAGCAGTCTTGAGTTGGATGTCCAACAAACCGATGGTAGTGACAGTACCTCGGGTCGTCGACTCTTCCCATCTCAGCAGGACGCTTTTGATCAGGCAACTTGATTTTGTCGCTCTGCTTCAGCATCTCAAAGAGTTATAAGGTATCATCATCATTGAAGGAGTAGACCATCTTTGGTCTCGGTGCTGGCAGAGGCTTCTGAACGGGGCTATGCGTACTTTTTGAAGCATTAACAGTCAATGCATGTACGCCCATTGTTGCTGGTAGCAGGTCGCTTCCCTTTTTCGTCAAAGGCGAGGAAGTTAACCCCCAGAAGATGAGCATTACGTGTCTTCTTTTCAGCAGCCTCGGTTTCGATAATCAATGAACTCCAATCGGGAGGCGGAGAGGAGTTGAGCAAGAGTTTGATCACAGGGATCATGTTCATGCTGCAGGAGTCAATGAGTGCATGTTCTGGCATACCCGGAGGTAACCATAGGCATGCTTGTCGAAAATGCTCGATGAAGGTTTGAACAGTTTCTTTCTCCGTCTAACGGACTTCCATGAGAGACGACATGGTCATGTCTTTTTCCACCGTCATGGAACCGATCGAGGAAGAGGCTTGTCAAGTCATTGAAGGATGATATGGAGTTGTCAAGGAGACTGCAGTACCAGTCATAGGCGACTCCTTTTAATGACCCAACAAACAGGCTTTTGAGTAGGGCGTCTTCCTTCGGAAGATGCCCCGTCTGAGACTAGAAGTATGTCAGGTACCGGCGAGGAAAATCCTTTCCGTTGTATGGCATCAATGTTTATGGTTTATACTTGGGAGGATAGACCACTTTGTTCCACTCGAGGGGGTAAGGTTGTGGGATTCCCATCTTCTGACGCTCTTTATGCCTATTTCGAGCCTCGAAGCGCTCACGCAGATCTATAATCATCTTGACCAGATCTTCTGTAGAGCTGGGAGCTGGTGTAGGTGGTAGAGCCTGAAGTTGGATATTGGAAGGAGCCGATGTCCGGGGTACGGTGTGATGATCTGCACCCAAAGATATCCGTTGAAGGAGTATACTTGATTCTCCATTGGCCCCTAGATCAGGACTGGTGAAGACCGGTGCCCTTGCTAGAGCGGTCTGAATCTCCAACACTGCTTGAGTCAAGGTCTGCATAGAGGCAGATAGGGTTTTGAGGCCCCCTTCCAAAGTGTCTATGCGTTGCACGATGTCCAGAGCTGGAGTGTTTGATTCTCCTACATCACCACCCCCTTCCATGTAAGCTGTCATAACACGAGTGAAAGTGGATGGATCGGTTGAAGCCTCACTCTCGACCTCACTTTCCTGTGGAAGGGCCTCTTCTTTCAAGGCCTCGTACTGGCTACCCCCAGCTACGTCGAAGCTAGTTCCTTGGAGGACTTCCACGTCTTCAAGAGGAGGATTGTCTGGAATTTGACTACCTCCAGCCACTGCTTCAGCTAGAGACTTCTTTCTTGCCCGGGTGTTTTCGATCACCGCTGAGGATGGGATTAACATCTTGTTCTTTCTCGGCTGACTCTTGGATAATGTTGCAGAGGTCAAGGAGTTGGTAGTTGTCTTTCTTCCGGAGTTGTGAGAGTTGGTGACAACTTGGCAGGAAGCGATCTTAGGCTCCTCTTTATCTTTAATTGGCACTCTCTTACTGAGGCGACGTCGGATGGGTGCTGTAGATTGCAGTCGCTGAAACACGGACTACCTTTGTGGTGGAGTTGCTGTCTTGCAACAACAGCAGTTGATGGTGACCATGGCACAAGTGTGCCCTATGAGGGGTGCATCGTACTTATTGGTCACCTCTCCTGATCTGTGTTTGTGAGTGATCATATTACGTAAATCATGATGGGAGAGTTCCACTTTTACACCCTCTTCAGGCGTATGGCAAGGCCATGCGCCAGGGTGGTCATGTGAATGTTGTGCCTTCTGATCTATTTCACACACATGAGATACGCCCAGATCATTGATGGTGGAACAACATTTATTGCAACTTGAACCCACTTCATGTGCACCACCCAAGTGGGTGCATGGGTTCAACATCATAGATTTTGTCCTGCTTGACTCGGTTCGAAATGCAGTAGATGCACTCAAGCGGGACAGGGACTTTGAAGGTCGACTCACAAATGCGCCCGAGTCAACCCTGTATAGCTTGCCATCAGTAGCACGCATGATTTTGAGCGCATGCTTCTGGTTCGCTGTTGGCGTAGCATGTTGGGCGCATGGCCTGTGCTGCCTTGGATCTCTTTATATTAGCCCGCGAAGGTGCATAGTACTCAGAATCCAATTCTGCCTTGCCATGACAGCGAGTGAGTCTGTCAAAGGTAGATGTTTTCTCTTGTGCACCAGAGTTCATGTACGGGAGATTGGCTACACCTCTGCTCCGTTAGCGCATCTTCTTCAACTGGAAAGATGATAGTTGGGGAATGCGGTCAATACCGCATTTTTCTGACAGATGCACTGCACCAGTGGGCACATTTTGGTTGTTGAGAACATCAGCAGGAAGGGTTAGCTGTGGTGGCATATCCCTTTCAGGGATGGTGCTAGGTGCATCACCCTTGCGCACCTAGACTCAGCGAGTCTTCTTCGGCTTTGGCAGCCGCTTCGAAGGACTTGCGCTGCCTTCAGAGATGAACTCCTCATATGCCTGTTGATCGAGGTGCACCACAAGTATTTTATGGGAGGAGCCCAGCTTGATGTCGTCAGATTGCAACACAACCTTCTCGTTGGAGGAGAAGGTAATTCCCAGCAGAGTCGCCAGCTTGTTCGCCATCGAAAAAGCGGGGACACAAAAGATTTTTGATTAAAATGTTTGTATTTCGATTACAAACAGAACAGTATATAATATAGGACATAGATGTAGTCCTTTGAGTACACTTTTATTTTTATCTGGGAACTGTGTTGGTGGAGCGAGTGGTAATGCGTTTACTCTATTGACGATCTGACGACGATCTTGAATTCTCTGAAGGTCTGGGTTGCCCTAGATGCCAGAGCGTTTTGAGGGAAAGAAGACGTGAAGTGTCTCTCCTGATCTCTGGATATGTTCTGTGGATATATCTATATGAATATATCTATGTGTATATATATGTCTGTCTTAAAAAAATGGTCCTTCTATTTATAGGCAACCTGAACTGCCTCTACGCACATATGTAGGATGTGCATGGGTGTGGGAACGCCACGTAGCTGATGCTGGCAGAGGCGCATGGACGATGTGCCATAAATCTGTTTGAACTACTGCGTTGGGCTGCGATGGAGCTGACATGTGGCAGTTGTGAGGATTCTGTTGTTGTTGAGATCTTGGGTGGTTAGCACCCATTCTTGAGAAGAACTTAGTCAAAAGACACGTGGTACTTGTCTGTGGCTTAAAAGATCTCGAATTTGAGGGAGAGTGATCATTCTTAATACGCCTATGATCAGGCGTATAGAGAGGACTAAGCTGTTGTCTTTAGGGATCAGGAGCGAGTCTGAGTTCACGGCTTTTGAGGCGCATGCAGGGCTTCAGATCAGGATGCGTCTAGGATCAGGCGCATGGGGTGACTTGGTCTATGACTTCATAGGCAAATGCAGGCGCATGGCTTTTGAGGCGCATGCAGAGCTTTTGGGCACATGGCTGTGGAAGTGCATGCAGAGACTTGGCTTATGTCTTGAGATCAGGAGTAAGTCTGTAGGGCACATAGCTTTTGAGGCACATGTAGTCTTCTGGGCGCATGGCTGCAAGGCGCATGCGAATGAACGATCGGCCATATGGCAAGGACAGCTGTAGCCGACTAAATGTGTAATGATGGTGCTGATGTCAGCGGATCTTCGTTTTCTGCAAAGGGCGGCTGATTGGACAGCTCTTTGGAAGATGTGTTGCCGCCTTTGTCATTCAACATTAAATGCTTGATGATGACAAGTTTGAAAGGGGCATATCGGTTAATTTTGATCTAGGCGTACGGGTCTATGTCCTACTGGGCACATTGGTAGGGGCGCATGATGTCGACGGCGCATCTGCCATGTGTCGCATCCTCTTTGGCCGATTTGTTGGGTTCTTCTAGGCGTTAATGGCTGTCTTGATTTTAGCATAATACGAAGAGACGGGTTCATTGCCATAAATATAAATTAATTGTACGAAAGTCGAAGAGCCTTCCACTTGGCACACGGTTGTGGGCTACCTGGGTCTATAAATAGCCGCATGAAAAGAACCTTATTTCTATTCTTCACTTGTCTTTCCCAAAATGGAGATGAACTCGGATGGCCCCTGCTTTGGCGAACCGTCGAACTCCTCAATCGAAGAAGCTTTGACGATGATCTCCTTCCGAAGGTAAAGATACGCCGAGTTAGTTCTTTCACCATCGGCCCTGTTTTTGTACAAGCCTGTGAAAGTGCATTTTGCATCCAAATATCGGGATAATCATGTCCCGACACAGGCTGAAGGTGCCTGTTGCATCCAAAGATCGGGACGATCGTGCCTCGATTTTTGTTATGCTGGAAGAGCCGCAGGTCAAGGCTATCGTGCCCCAATTTTGTTTAGGCTAGAAGAGCCACTCCTCCTGCTAGAGTGCCCGCATGCTGACGAGGAAGTGATTTGCTCTGACTATGCATGAGGATGCACTTACGCTGAGATGCTGGAATAATGCATTGGGCTGTAGCTTTTAGGATTTTCTTTCTCTTTTGTAAAAGAATTCTCCTTTGTAAAGAGTTTAGACATGTAATAAACTTTCATATGAAATAAAAAGCCTAGTTTCTTGATGTCTTATACACTTTGTTTGTTGTCTGCTGCACCGAGTACTCTTGTCTGTTCTGGCACATATCAATGTGGAGCGCATGAGAATTTATGGCGCATAGGGACTCTGGCCTGAAATTTCATGCTTCTACTTGCATCATCTACGTGTTTGAAATATCTATTTCGATATGTAGACGACTATGGGTAAGATCCGGCAGATCGCACGTGCAGTGTGCGACCGTAATTAGACACGTAAGACATTGAGAAAGTTTGGGGTAATCCACATACCTACTCAAGTACTTCCCCACCCGACAAGAAATTATAAACACGACACAAATGATAATTGAGCAATAAAAAGTTCGTGTGTCCTACTGTGTCACGATCATGCATAAAGAAAGAAAAGTTGCATTGAGTAAAGTACTTGCCTCCGCCCAAGAGTTAAAGTTGCACTAGGTCCACCTAGAATAAAATGTTAACTCATTAGATTTCATTCTAAGAATTCTATTTCTAGTTGTCAAAAACCTAAAAGTTCTATCAATACCCTTAATATGGTTTAATGTTTGAAAATCTTCTAGAAAGTCTTAGGCACCAATTCCAACTTGAAACTTGATCTTTGATTTTTATTCCCAAATAGTAAACCAAATTTTATGTTACAATCTTCCAATTACCATTTTACTTATGATTCAAAAGTTTGTTAAACAACTAATTCAATTCTTTACTTCTTGATTATGTTGGCCTACATATACTAATTTTCTTTATTAATACTAACTTAACCTGGCCTGTCCTGCTGAATTATTTTCTGAATTTTTTCATTTGCCACCGGTCACCTTGTTGTGTATTTATATTCAAATTCCAGTTTAAATAAGGACAAGGCCCACTTAAATAATTTTTTTAGAACTAACTCTCGGCCCAGTATAATACACCCACTAAAATATTTTTCAGTAATAACTCCCGGCCCAAAGTAAGCC
Source organism: Iris pallida (assembly GCA_029216955.1). Classification (NCBI taxonomy): domain Eukaryota; kingdom Viridiplantae; phylum Streptophyta; class Magnoliopsida; order Asparagales; family Iridaceae; genus Iris; species Iris pallida. The sequence goes on from JANAVB010025440.1 coordinate 154,395, forward strand.
CAGGTAATTATCAGTTCTTGATTTTTATACTAACTTCTTACTTTTATATTAGTTCTTGTGCCTTGCCCATTAACTAAATCTCAGTTTAATATTGTTGCCGAATTCAACTGTCTCTTGGTGTCAGTGAGGAGAGAGGTATAACCTCCTTGACTAGGAGGACGGTCTCGGGATCGAACCGCGGGAGAGGCGGATGTGTGTGTAAAAATTGTGGGTAGTGGGTCCAAATGGCATGCAACACAGTATGCACAAAGTCCCGTACGTTACGTCGGGCATAGCAAAAAATAAAAATAAATATAAATAAAGACAAAAACTCCCCTCAGTGTCGAGTATGACACAGATACTGTGTCGAGATTCGAACCGAGGACACGACATGTACTATCAACAAAATCTCTCCTCTGGGTAGAGCTCGACACGAACACATGTTTGAGCGTGAAAGGGAACATCGTCGACCAAGCCTCCAATTCGTTGGCTAAATTTAAATAAAAAAGAAGAGATCAGGGAAGGGACGATACCTGCGCATCTGATCGAATCGAATGCATGGCCAAGGGAAGCTGCGTGTCCAATCCAAACTGGTCAGAACAGAACAAAAATTAGGACGTTCGAATGGTCCTACCGAAGCTGATGACTCCTCTATGACCTTCGATCAAACACCTGTCGGTCAGATCCGAGAAGAGGATTTGAAACTAGTGAATCCATCTCAAATCAACTGGAGTATAAATTTATAATAGAGATGAAAACAGAAGACTTGATGAGTGTCGTTCGAATCGAGAAGGCACACGACAGTGTACGTCATCGGAGATCAGCCGTCGATCATCGATGCGCCCGTCGAAGAAGCTCGACTTACCTGTTTAGTTGGTTGGACCAATGTGGGGATACGAGAGGAGGATAATTCTGGACACAAATCATGAATGGTTTGTTTAGAAACTACATGTGGGGATGATGTGCAATTGAAAGTTCCATCATTAATGATTGATTAAGGATGAACATGCAAAATCGGTGATAATTTCGGAATGGTTTGAGATAGGAAAACATTTTCATGAAACATGACATCGCGAGATGTATAAATTTTCATAGAATCGATATCAAAAGTTTGATATCCTTTCTGAGCCTAAGGATATCCAACGAATACACCTAGTTTACCTCTTTGATCAAACTTGTTTTTGATATTTGTGTTGCGAATGAGCATAGACAACCGGAAACATGAAGATTGGTATAAAGGGGTTGTGTTTGAAAAACATGTGGTGATTTACCCTTCAATAAAGGAGTAGGAAGTTTATTGATGATATTTGCTGCAGTAAGTATACATTCACCCTAAAATGACAATGGTAAATAAGCTTGGAAATGAAAACCACGTGCAACTTGAGCAAATGTCGATAGTTTCTTTCAACTACACCATTTTGTTGTGGTGTAGAGACACAACTGCGTTGGTTCATAATTCCATAAGTTGAATAGAAATTTTGCATAGTGAATGATAAAAATTCTGATTCATTATCAGAATGAATGATTTGAATATCGTTAAAATGTTCATCAGTGTCACCACTTCCAGAAATGATTGAATAAATTTTGGAATGAAATTGATTGTGCACCATGACAAAAAAGGATTTTAAGTTTTTTGCAGGTTCAGCTTTGACAGTCATTAAATATATCCAAGTAGCTCGACTAGATTCATGTTAAAAAAATCTAGCATTTGAATGAGATATTAAAAAAAAGGGGCCCCAAATATCACAGTGAATATTTGAAATGGTCTACTTGTTTTTATGGAACTGTTTGAAAAGCATAAGCGAGTTTGCTTGGCTTGGGGACATATAGTGCAAAGAGTATTATTTGAATCAAAAATGAAAGGAAATTTCTCAGATAACAAATGCATAGGAGTAGAAGAAGCATGTCATAGACGACAATGTCATAGATTATTTGTAGTAGAACTTTCGAAAGAGCAAATAGAAGTTAGTTGCAGGTAGTATAGTCCCTCATGGAGGCGTCCTAATCCAATCTTCCTCTTCGATAACATGTCCTAAAAAATACAATGGTTATCAGTGAACATGATAAAAATAGGTTGAGATTTGATTAGTTCACTAATTGAAATTGAATTGAATTAAATTGAAAGGTGGGGACAAAAAGGACGTTATCTAGACATAATAATAGTGTTAGAATAATACTGCCAGTGTGAGTGATTAAATGATGAGTTCCATCTGGAAGTTTGAGTTTGGAACGTTTAGAACAAGCAGTATAATTAGAGAAAAGATGCAAAGAGGAACCGATATGATTAGTTGCATCGGAATTAATGATCCACTGAGAATTGGATGAACAAGATAGTTATATACCTGTTAAATTTTCTTGTGGCATCGAGCTACATGTTCAATTTGCTTGTGGCTCTGATACCATATTAGAAGATAACAAGGTACGTGGTAGATAAGAATGTTTGAATTCTTGTGTATATATTCATTTGATAGTAGCAGCATACATCGAAGAGTTCTACATAAACTAATCACCTTAGATAAAGGGATAGAGACTAATAAGAATGAAACAAGTTTCCCACAAAGATACTTAATCTTAGCAAACTAACTTACAATTTGTACAGCTGTATAAGGATAAGTATTGCTCAGTCTTTTATGGAACTTACTAAGATATGATCGTGATAGGCTATATATAAACTCTCAAGACTAATTGTGGTCGTTCGATCTCGATCGAATGGTCGATACTAGCCTGGATCAACATTGATACTAGTGCCTATAGTATGCCAATAGTAAACCAACAGTATGTTAACAGTATACCAGCGATATGCTGACGGTATACGAGCTGCATACCGCTGCCACAGAAAAACTTGTGATAATTTTGTGATAACTCCAAATCTCGAAATCCAGTTCTATCTGCGGGTCCTAGCCAAGGTCTACCGACAATGTCAAGTGTCTCTACAAGTCCAGGGTTGGCTATCCATTAGCTTAGTTACAAAAAATATCCATAAAAACTCTAATTAGGTTACATAGGTCATTATTCCAATTTGAAAACTGAATATCACACGTCGTACAATACTCAAGGCACAAAATTAAGGAAATCCAGAAAATGAACTCCATGATCGAACCTATGGTGTTGGACAACATCGAAACCCAAGAACTCGATACTGGAGCATAAAAATTGAAATACGATCAAAATATGAAATATAGAAAAAAAAGGCATGTCTTATGAGAATTTTCATGTACATAAATACCAAAACAGGTGTCACATTTGATAATATTAAATTTGTCAGATTTTTTTAGTTCATTTAATTTAAATGTAATGTAACTTACTTTTCCTATCTTGTACTTTGCAGAAAATAATTATTTGGCCAACACACACAGAGACTAAAATCATGAAACAATACGACTCACGACTCACTCGTTGTAAGGGGTTGTTTGGTAAGGTGGGAGTGGCTTGTATTTATGGAAAAAAAATTGGAATTGTGCCAAAACCACGCTCACCCACCATTTGGTTAAGATGGGAGTGGCTTGGGAAAGCAGCGGTAGGGTTTCCCATTCTGACAGAAATAAATTCATGTCTCCTCCATATTTCTTCTTTTCGCATCCTCTTTCTCATTCGAAAATAGAAAAAATTTTGAGAAAAGGCTCTACTTTTTCCCCTTCGGTTCCCTTCGGTTTATTGGGTGGGATTTTATTTCATTTGAGCAGTTGTGGTCACCTCAACCACTATAGGTGTTCCCGCGGTTCCCTACTGTAAGGAATATTTATTCGCAATTTTCTGTAATTATTTGTTTATATATGGATTTCCCCCTTAAATCTTAGATCTACCATGTCCCTCCATGGATCTACTACTTTTTGTTTAATTTTTTTTCTTTTCAAATGTTATGGAAGCTGGGATTGGATTTTTCACAAAAATCTTTGGGAAATTTTGGCTTGTACATGGATTTTGAAGATTTATGAAGATTTTTCCTCCATTTTTGTAATTATTTTTTTATATATGGATTTTTTTCCCCTCAAATTTCAGATCTACTATAGATCTACCATTTTCTCTCCATGGATCTGTATCATGGATTTTGAAGATTTTCTTTCCATGGATCTACCATTTTTAGCATAAATCAGGCAATTTTTTGAAGATTCCATAAAATGTTGCGAAATTTTTTTGGGTGTTTTGACCATGCCTATATGATTTTTCCCTATTTTGGAAAGTAGTAGAAATTAGTAAGAAATTTGTGGAGTATGTATAAATTTTTTTGTGAATTTAATGTATACTATAACATTTTAGAAAATATTGGAAATTATTGAGAAGTTATTTACTTCTGTTAATGTATATCTAACAGTTTAGGTCATACATTATTTGAGTGCAGTGTTATTAACAGGTTTAAAATTTGTCATATGACATATATAATTTATCGCAGTTGTCCTTTAACATGTCAGTTGTTTATTTTATTAATTGTTTACCTGCCATTTTTTCAACTGCAGTTAGTCTATGTTTATATGCTCTTCTGTTCTACAATGTTGTATTATGCTGGATTTCGTAGATGGACTTCTCTGATCCTAACGAACCTATGATAGAAGCTGCTGTATCCAGTGCCTTAAGCATTATTAGTCATCCTAAAATTGATGGGGGAAGAGGATAATGAACGGAGAGGCGTTGCTAGAGAGCCTACGACAATTAGACAACAATGGAGGGATGCTCATATGTACAGAATCTTGTGGGGGAGGGGACAAGATAAATGCATATCATATCTTAGGATGACCGCCAGGTCCTTCTACACGTTAGTTGGAATGCTTAGAACGAATGGGTGTCTAAGAGATACACGTTAGGTTTGCATAGAGGAGTAGTTGGCAATTTTCCTATATATGCTAGGACACAAGTCAAAAAATAGAGTGTGTACAATTAAATTTGTGCATTCTGGAGAAACAATCTCTAGATATTTTAATCTCGTATTAGATGCTATATTCACCATATGTGATATGGTTATGAAGCAACCTGGCTCTGCAACTCCAATTGAGATAAGAGAAAACCATGAATGGTTTCCTTATTTCCAGGTAACTATTGCCTATATTAATACAATTAAAAATCTCGTATTACCTGGTAAACCAGACAAAAATTTCAAGAGATCCTCCACGCCTAAAGCGGCCGGTGTCGTGAATGATAGGTTTGGTGAGAACTACACATGGGAGAATGTTCATAATCGCCTTAGAGTGGAAAAAACTAAATGGTTAGACATGTTGAAGGCAAAAGAACTATCCGGGGCTGGTTGGGACGACGAGACCAAAACTATTATTTTGGATGATGCTACGTACAATGACCTTGAAGAGGTAAGAACGTAGCTTCTATAGCTTACGTTATTTTCTTGAAGAAGTATTATTTACATATAGGGTACTAATAAGAACATATTCTTTATTTATAGGTTAAATCCAAGTTGTGTCCATATATCAATAAACCAATTAGGAACTATGATTTGTTGAGGGTTGTGTAGGGGGAAGACCATGCTACTATTAGTTAAGCAAAAACAAGCTATGAAATTTATGGGGGGGCTGAGAAGAGTATGTTAATTTGGAGGCCTTGAATGAGGAACCTTTAGGGAATAATAGGCAAACTTCTAAATCTTCTGGCCATGTCCCTACTAGGATAACAAAAAGCTCCCAATCTTTAGATGGCACACGTCGAAGGGATGCAATTGACGATTACATACCCAATTTGGTATCCTCCTTGCATGTAATTGGAGATGCACTTGAAGTTGGTTTCATGGGGCCATATGTAGAGAAGTTAGGTGCCAAAGTATGGGAAGTGGGTGACGGCGTAGAGGATGTTGTTAACACTTAGGCATATGATTATCTCATTGATAATCGTCGCGATGGGAAGAGGTTTGTGGGCTTGCCATTAGCCCAACGCTTGAAATGGTTGAAGGAATTCAGGTGCAAGAGGATTTCTTTTATATTATCCTTTGTCTTTCTTTTATATTCAGTTTATGTATTATTTTTTAAAATATGATGGTTTTGGTATTTTACCAAACTTTTAGTAGGCATGGTAGCATTCCTCGTCATCTGTGATGAGTTGAAGAGGTATCTCCTTAGTATGATGCATGGGTTAGTGTGATACTAAGGCATGATGCATTCCTCATCATGCTTCGATGGGTTGAAGAGATAACCATTCTTGCTAAATTATGCATGAAAAGAATCTCAAATCTCTGGGCCCTTATTTTTATTTTTACCTTCTAATTTTAAAAATATGGTCAAATGTGCTTTTGGTTTTGTTACAATTCAGGTTTTATGTTGGTTGTACAAATAAGTAAGTTGGGGGCACTAAGAAGGAGTATGTGCTTCTTTGGATGTACAAATAAGTATTATGTATGTGCTTCTTTGGATGTACAAATAAGTATTCTGTATGTGCATCCATGGATGTACAAATAAGTATTCTGTACTCATATTGATTATGGGGGCACTGAAAAGGAGTATGTTGATTTTAGGTTTACAGTGCCACGATCCGCACCCGGTATAGGGGAACGAGTGCGTGACAATGCCCAGCCTACGTCGTAGCATCGACGGTAGAACGTTGTCTAGGTCTAACTAACTGACTAACAATTATAAATATCATAACCTGTCGAGATGGTCATCTCCAAATGGAGGAGAAGTAAATGAAAATATAACCATACTCAAACCCATTACTCAAAGAAAGATAAATGACACGAAAGATAAAAACAACATGATATAAAATATCCAGAAAAGTCTAACATAAAATAATACAAGTTTTGATAGACTAGGAGTCGTCAATTCTTAAATAGGGCTCCTCTGTGAGAACTAGACCCTCCTGAATCGGAGTCTCCCGATCTATGCCTACTACACCAGGAGGGTCTTAATAGGTAGTGCAACCGTCACCAGTATCGTTTGAAAAATATATCTAATCAGGATTGGAGCGAAGTACATCTCTAATAACAGTTCTAATAAATGACAAAGTCTATGTAACAGTAAATAGAGAGAATATACATGATAAATAACATGTACATAAAAGTAACAGGGCATGAGTAACTATAAATAAATATAAGTAACAAGTGAACAGGATATTTCAGGTACAAGAGTCAAGAAATATACTATCTATGTGACCGAGTACTAGTTTCAACATGTGATCGACTTGGAAACTTGCACAGGAATATATGGCATGGTTAATCATACGTGCGGTGTATGATTAACACTCACAATAAAACATGACATACACAGGAAGGGTATGATCACATATCTACACTACTACTCCCTGCCCTCGAATGATATAGTAGATCCAACCATGGCACGTTATGATATGGGATTCTTTGAGAAGGTTGCAAGCCTTCGCATGAATCGATGTCTATACAATGCACAAGAAACAAGAACAGAGATTGCACAGGATATACCAAGACAGGAATAATATCTCATGACGGGATCCAGATAATACCAATCTGTGAAACCAATGTGTCAAAAATTAAGGATATCTATAATAAATAAAAGAAACATAAAAAAATATCATGAATAGAAAATTATCAAGAATGTACTCGCCTGAGATCTGGTGTAAAGTATCAACGATGTTCGATACGGTGCCTCGAATACCTATATATGGAATATTGTATCAAAGCAAGTCAACTAGTCCAATTCTAGGTCATGAAGTCATTTCTACGTCAATTTTCCAAACCAGGTCAACTTTAGGTCAAACTAGTCAAACCTAGTCAAACTAGCTGTTTCAAAGTTGTATGTGTCTAATTCTAGAATATTGGGTCCATACCATATGTATCTAGGCTATACTAGTTATCCTAGGATACTAGAGTAGCCTATTACCTATTTTCAATATATAACTTAAATATCTAACCTATATATCTACTACCTATGTTTACCTTAGCCAAGTTTATACTTACCCTAGCAATTTTCCAAGTATAGATACCCAAATTCCTATATATTGCCTATGCCCTACTCAAGGGTAATATGAATTTTCTACCCATTACCTATATTGGTATCTTACCTATTACCTATAGTACTTAGGTAAAACTCCTTACCCTAGTACATAGGTGAACCTATACACTAGGTAAACCCTTATATAACCCTCACATTGCCCTGCCTATGTGAACACAGGAAGGCACGGGCCTTGGCCTGCCAAAACCAAGGACAAATCCTTGGCTGCCACTTAGTGGCTTGGACAGGGAAGTGAGTCCCCTGCCTATCAAGACCAACATGACCAAATCTTGTCATTCACACTCACTCTAACTCATTGACCTTGTCAATGAAGAGAGGAGTCCCCCTAATCTTGCCTACCACTCCACCCTCATCTAACACTCACTAACCTCAGTCCCTCACTTGACACATATCCCACACTCTCTACTTGACACCCCTTACACTTGCACATACTCACACTAACACTCACCCACTTCTCGACTACTGCTACTGGTCACATCTACCTTGCAAGGGCATAGCCTGTCCTCCCCTAATTCTATGTTGTTGTCTACAAACAGCAGCTATATGCTGCTTCTAAATCCAAGTGTTACACTTCCTACTGAACACACACCAACCCACACTGTTTGGCACATTTTCCTTACCCGAGCTAACCCCCTAAGCCTACTGCCCACTGATTGTAAATCCCAAATCCTATATGTTGTTCCCCTTAACCTGTACAGGGGTTTACTGCCCTTTACTCCTCTACTGATACCTTTACTGCTATTCATGATAGGACATCATCCTTACCTATATATCTATCAATCTTATAGTGCATATATATCTCTTTATCCCTATGCTTAGGCACACTAATCCCCTCCTTGTTGCCCACTATGACTGTCCTAATCCTACAGCTATGCATATTATTGTACTTCATTTCTGTTGCTAAATGCTGCCCATCAAACACTACTGTCACCCCCATTTCCTGTATTTCGTATTTGGACTCGTAATTGATTTTTGGCACGTATTTTTTCTCGACTTGCGGATTTTGGTTTCTCGTAAATGGGTTTTGGACCATGGCTTGGTTTTATTTTGTGGAAGTTGGTTTGGTTTGGTTTGGTTCATCATGAGTGGAACACTTTAACCTACACTCTATCTTCAACACAACACAACCACCCTCATTATATCTCCACCAAACTTTCTCTCTCCTCTTTACTCTCCATTAATTTTCTTCTTCTTCCTTCTTCCACACAACTCCCCAACCCATTAGGCAAGTGCACCTTGCCATCAAATAAGCACCACTTTTTATTTGTCCATTAGCTAGATTAGGCCATGGAGAACAACTTTAGAACTTGACATTTTGTGATTTGGAGTTTTCTTTGTTCTAGATCTAGGTTTTTACTATTTTTGGATTTACATGGTTTTGATCTATTTAACTTTGATTTTTGTATGTTTTGATGCTTCCATATGGAAGAGAATTCGATTTTACTCAAGTTAGAACTTTAAAAATCTAGATTTGGTTTTAATTTGGCTAAGTTATGAAGAATTGAAGTTCTTGGTGTTCTTGGACTTGCTCTCGGCCAGGAAGAACAGCCCTCTGCCTTGCGCTTTTTAGCGCATGGCCGATTGCGCACCCCCGGCCTATGCTCCTTAGCGCATGGCCGATTGCGCAATCACTTGGCCAGTGCTTTGCGCTGTGCTGGATTGCGCTGGCGCAAGCTAGCCATGTGCAAGCCAGCCATGCGCAAAGTAACCCCTGCACAATCGACCATTGTGCAATCGACCCCTGCGCAATCCTCCTGTGTGCAACCCATCTGCTGCGCCATCCACTCCTGTGCAGTTGGTACCCTGCGCAGCTCACTCCTGCGCAGTTGGTACCCTGCGCAGCTCACTCCTGCGCAGTTGGTACCCTGCGCAGCTCATCCTGCGCAGTTGGCCTCCTAGCGCACTTGACTCCTGCGCAATCCAACCCCCTGACCCCTTGCGCAAACCATTGGCTCTTGGAGATTTGGTTTTATTTTCTTTAAGCCTGGCTCTTCTATAGTCCTATATATTGATATTGTATTAGATATTTTACGCCTATTTTATATCCTTACGCCTTTTGTCATGAACTTGATTTTACTTAATATGTTTGGAATGTCTATTGTACATAGCATGGTATGACAAGGAACTAGCATAACACGACAGTGACCCGTAGTGGTGCACTCCTGACATGACGAATCTGACATGATAGTGGCCCGTCGTGGCGCACCCCTAACAAGCACCCTGACATGATTTATCTTGATAACTTGATAGTGGCCCATGGCGGCGCACTCCTGACTTGACTTGACTTGTAACTTGTAACTTGACTCGTATAATCAACTTGACACCGTGGGTGCTCCTGCTTGCTTGCTTGTGCAATCTACTTGTCTTATCTTGCATCATGTCTAGGACGTGACTTCCTGGGTACCACGGCCAGGGACTCGCGCTAAATTGGATTAGGCTAATGATTAGATCAAACTAGAACATGGAGAATTCTCAGTCACAGGCAATCTCGTTATCTGGGCGCTTTAATGGACTTGTAGCTTGCCGACGAGTAGAGCACATTTCCAGCACACTGTCATGTGTTGCACCCTCTAAGTCACCTAAGGGTACATTTGTCTCCCGGGCAATGTACCCACCTATAACTCTCAACCCGCGGAAGGATAACTGGATAGTCTGCAGGGCTTGGGACTGGAATTCTCACTTGCATCTTGTTAGTAATTAGGATTGTGATAACCCTAGTTAGTTAAAGTAGTAAGCCGTAGTATTTGTTTGGCCGATTGCGAATGGATGGTGTCCAGCCTTGTCTAAGTCTTGTCTAGCTCCAGTACCTGCTATCTCCTGAGCATGTTTGTTTTACTTATCTTAACGATAAATGAGTAGAGACAGTGAGCTATTCAGGCGAAGGGTTACAACCCCGGTCCTTGTATGGTTTAAGGATTGTAACCTGGCTCCCGGAATGGTTCCACGTCCCTAGTCGTTTATCGTCCTGTGTACTTTATTACTTGTACTTTCCTTTTATTCTTTATGTTCTGATATGCTGGCTTTTGTTCTTATTTGTGGCCTCCTTTGTGGCACTTGCTCTTTCTGGGGTTTGACCCAGCTGGTTTTGTGTGGCCAGATTTCAGAGCAGCTCCCGAGGATCTACCAAGCTTCCAGCCCAATGGTGACAACTAGACGGAACCCGGGCCAAGAGTGGGTTTTCCTTTTGTTTTATCCACTCATATGTAAATTATTCTTTTGAGACGTTTAGCCGACGAGCACCTGTTAGCTCGATGCACATTTACTTACTGTCTGCCTACGGGCTGTAAACATGATTAACAAATCCTAGGGTTGATCATGTATGACTGAACTCTTGCTAGTCCTATCATTTTGTACGACTAGCTTCATGATCATCCAATATATAATATTTGGAACGCCTTATATATATACTTGATGCTCTAATATCTTGTAACTCTGTTAATTGCTTGAGATTGAGACAATAGGCTTGACCTTAAGAGACTGCTGGCTTGTAGTAAACCCTCATATCTAGACAGCCGTGACCGTATAGTTGAGATGTATTCTATTTCAATATACGTAGCTGGCTATATCTGCCCCCGCTCTCCAGTATTCTGGTTCTGGGGCGTGACATGGTTTAAGTGGTGGCCCATACAGGTCTTGTCAATCAAGAAATATGAGGGTTTACCGAATAGATGTCTCAATCAATATTCGCCCTTGATCTCTGCTCGTATCTTCAAATCCTTGAGATTCTTGACCTGATCACATACTTATATCATTGATCTGTCCTGGTCCTTTCCTTACTGTTCCCTATGTCATCTTCTTCAGCGGCATTGCTCCCGGACCTGCCAACCAGCCAGAGAAAGTACGGCAAGCACCCCAGCGCCAGGAAGATCAAGCTCAGCACTCTGGAGTAGCCTCCCGAGTTATGCTTCCCGAAGGCTCGGAACCTCCAGTTCAGGCAGCTCCGCCCGTTCAACCAGCTAGACAGGATGAGGGACCTTTGGTAGGACTTATCAGAGAACTGCTTGCATCCCAAGATCGTCGAGGCGACGCCTTGCACCAGGAAGTTCATGATGCACTAAACCGAGGAGGTCCCCAAGGGAATCAGGCGGCCAACAGGTTCAAGCGCTTGAACCCTCCCTTCTTTGACGGCAGTAAAGATGCGATTGCCGCGAACGCTTGGCTTCAGGATACTGAGGTGGTTCTAGAAGCAGCTAGGACACCTGAGAATGAAAAGGTAGCGGTGGTACGCCTATAGTTGTTAGACTTGGCTCGCGATTGGTGGGCAGCTCAGGTTATGGGATTAGCAGCACCAGTCACTTGGGCGACGTTCAGAGAGAGGTTCCAGACAAAGTACTTCGATGCGGTAGCACGGTACGACCTGCAGAACAGCTTCACCAACTTGAAGCAAGGAGGCAGGACGGTCGATGGCTATGCGACCGAGTTTTCCAGGCTGAGTAGGTTCGCCCCCACCTTGGTGGCAACCGAATTCGATAGGGCCCAGCGGTTCCAGCAGGGACTGCATTTAGAGATATTATTGGCTGTAGAGCAGTTCGAGCACCAGACGTTCGATGCAGTGTTGAAGGCAGCAAGGAGGCATGAGTATACCTCCCGGAGAATTATGGACAGGACCGGAGGCAGAAAGCGGTCCCACAACCAGATGCACCAATCTTCAGCTCCAGCCCCGGCAGCTAGGGGTATAACCATTGGAACTCCGAGGCGGGCGGCCTCAGTGACGTCGGTTCAGCATTCAACCCCGACGTATCCGCAGCAGCAGAAGCAGAAGCAGTCTTCCGCGGTAGGATGTTCTCATTGCGGGAAGCCGGGCTATGTAGTGGCAGAGTGTCGTAGGGCACAGGGGTTGTGTCTGGCTTGTGGAGGAGCAGACCACCAGATAGGGACCTGTCCGAATAGGGGAGGTCCATCATCATCCAACCTTTCTAGTTCTTCGGTGAGAGGACCAGCCCCAGTTCCAGTCCAGCAGCAGCAGCAGCAGTACCCGAGGCCATTGTTGCCTCAGGCCCAGGCCTTTCAGCAGCAGAACCAGCAGCAGATCACCCAGGCTCCAGCACAGAACCGACAGAGGGGTTTCCAGCAGAGAGGACCCACAGCTAGAGGTCAGGCTATGATGATGACCATGGAAGAAGAAGTTGCACCAGGTGAGGTAGTGGCAGGTACTATTCTCGTCAACACCTTTCCAGCATCTGTATTATTTGATTTTGGTGCATCGTATTCATTCATGTCTGCACGATTTGCGACACGGATAGGGTTGGAGCTCGAGTCATTATCAGTGAGGCTCAATATACTTACTGGTAATGGTCTTGTGGGAGTAGATCGAGTGTTTTCTTCGTGTCGGATCGTAGTTAGCGGTAGAGAGTTTCCCGCTAGGCTCATAGAGTTTCCTATGGCAGACTATGATGTAGTCCTAGGCATAGATTGGTTGAGGAACCATTATGCTAGGATAGACTGCCATGTTGGCAGAGTTGTCTTTAGTATTCCCGGAGAGCCAGAGTTTTCATTTTTCAGAGGCACAGTCGAGCCATCTCCTCCAGTATTGCGAATGGCAGTAGCAGCAGTGCAGTTGCCCCGGATAGTTGAAAAGTTTCCAGATGTCTTCCCAGAGGAACTTCCAGGGATGCCACCAGAGCGGGAGATCGAGTTCACCATCGACTTGATTCCCGGGACAGCACCAGTATCAGAGCGAGTCTACAGAATGGCGCCTTCAGAGTTGGAGATTTTGTACAAGATGATTGAAGAACTTAGAACCAAGGGATTCATTCGTGCAAGTGGATCTTCTTGGGGAGCCCCGATGCTTCTTGTAAAAAAGAAGGATGGTATGTCTAGGCTATGTGTTGATTATCGTACCTTGAACTCAGTGACAATCAAGAACAGATACCCTCTCCCGAGGATAGATGACTTGTTTGACCAACTCAAGGGGGCTTCAGTTTTCTCGAAGATAGACTTGCGGTCAGGATACCACCAGATCAGAGTCAGAGAGCAGGACATCCCGAAGACGGCGTTCAGATCTAGGTACGGGCATTGGGAGTTTCTAGTTATGCCCTTTGGAGCGAGCAATGCGTCGGCGGTGGTCATGGACCTCATGAACCGTATTTTCATGCCTTACTTGGATCAGTTTGTGATAGTGTTCCTTGATGACATCCTGGTCTACAGCAAGAGTGAAGCAGAGCATGAGCAGCATCTCAGAGTTGTCCTCCAGATTCTCAGAGAGCACCAGTTGTACGCCAAGTTCAGTAAATGCGAGTTCTGGCTCGATCGCATTTCTTACTTGGGTCACATCATTACTAGAGGAGGAGTGGAAGTGGATCCCCAGAAGATTGTGGCTATCGAGTCATGGCCAGTACCCAGCTCAGTGGCAGAAGTTCGCAGCTTTCTTGGATTGGCCGGCTACTACCGGCGGTTCGTCTCTGATTTTGCAAGGATTTCAACACCGATGACCCAGTTGACCCGCAAGGATGTGCCGTTCATTTGGACCACAGAATGTCAGGAATCATTTGAGAAGTTGAAGCGAGGTTTGATAACGGCTCCCATTCTCATCCTTCCAGATGGGACTGGAGGATTCACAGTTTATTGCGACGCTTCAGGCAGAGGATTGGGATGTGTTTTGATGCAGCATGGGAAGGTAATTGCTTATGCGTCACGTCAACTCTGTGATCATGAGAAGAATTACCCGACCCACAACTTGGAGCTAGCAGCAGTAGTGTTTGCACTTAAGTTGTGGAGGCACTACTTGTACGGAGACAGAGTAGAGATATTTACTGATCATAAGAGCCTGAAGTATGTCTTCACCCAGAAGGATCTTAATATGCGGCAGAGAAGATGGCTCGAGCTACTTGTGGACTATGATGTGGACTTGCAGTATCACCCAGGGAAGGCCAACGTAGTAGCAGATGCATTGAGCAGGAGAGCCGGAGTTTATTTCCTGACGGCGCAACCAGAGCTATTGGCAGATCTTCAGAAGATGGGAATTGAAGTGATTCTTCCTTCCAATGTGGCCTTGATGGCCAGCCTACAGATTCAGTCCACCATAGTTGAGAGGATCCGGACAGCACAGTTAACAGATTCCAAGATTCAGCGGCTCAGAGCAGAGTACGAGGCAGGAAGAAGGCCAGAGTTATGTATTCATGAGGATGGTACACTTCGACACGGCACGCGTCTTTGTGTACCCAGTGGAGATATCAGACAGAAAGTCATGGCAGAGGCTCACAGTTCGCAGTATTCCATCCACCCAGGCAGCACGAAGATGTACCGAGATATTCGTCAGCACTTTTGGTGGAATGGTATGAAGAGGGAGATAGCCCGGTATGTCTCTCGATGTTTGGTTTGCCAACAAGTCAAGGCTGAACATCAGAGGCCAGCTGGACTTCTTCAACCTTTATCGATCCCAGAATGGAAATGGGAGCACATAACCATGGATTTCGTGACTGGACTACCCAGATCTCCGGCAGGCAGAGATGCTATTTGGGTCATTGTGGACAGGCTTACCAAGGTGGCACACTTTCTTCCATTTAGAGTTGGACAGTCGACGGTGCAGCTAGCAGAAATATATCTCAGGCAGATCGTTCGACTTCATGGAGTGCCAGTCAGCATAGTATCAGACAGGGATACGAGATTCACATCGCACTTCTGGCGCAGTCTTCATCAAAGTTTGGGGACTCGTCTCAAGTTCAGATCAGCGTATCACCCGCAGACAGATGGGCAGTCAGAGCATACTATACAAACTCACGAAGATATGTTGCGGTCGTGTACCCTTGACTTCGGTGGTTCGTGGGAGGATCACCTGCACCTGGTGGAATTCTCGTATAATAATAGTTTTCAGGCCAGTATCCAGATGGCACCCTTCGAGGCTCTGTATGGCAGGAAGTACAGATCTCCGTTAGCATGGGATGATGTCAGAGAGAGGCAGATGCTTGGTCCAGAACTGATTTCTCAGACGGTTGAAGTGGTCAGAAAAGTCAGAGATCACCTCCGAGTTACTCAGGATCGCCAGCGCCATTGGGCCGATGCTCATCGGCGTCCCTTAGAATTTGCCGTCGGCGACCATGTATTCCTTAGGATCTTGCCTACCCGTGGCGTCATTCGTTTTGGCGTACGGGGAAAGCTTAGTCCTAGGTATATAGGGCCGTTCGATATTCTGGAGCGAGTAGGCGATGTGTCCTATCATCTCGCTCTTCCGCCGTCGCTAAGTGAGGTACATGATGTATTCTATGTATCCCAATTAAGACGGTACATCCCGGATCCGAGCCATATCCTAGATCATTCGGAATTGGTTGTTGGTACCAACCTTTCGTATGAGGAGAGGCCCGTGTCTATTTTGGACCGGAGAGAAAAGACGCTCAAGAACAAGACTATTAACTTAGTCCGTGTTGCTTGGGGTCATCACTCTCTAGGTGAGTCAACATGGGAGCGTGAGGACGACATCCGATCGCGATATCCCTACCTGTTTGACTCGTGAGATATAATATCTTTCTTATGCCTTACGTTTTCCCTTCCTTGCTTGCATTGTATGATTGTATGATTGAACTGCTTAGTGTAGCTTGTCTGTGCTTAGTATAGCTTGTCGTGACAATCTCTAGCCCCTTGATTAAATTTCGAGGACAGAATTCTTTGAAGGTGGGTAGAGTTGTCACCCCTATTTCCTGTATTTTGTATTTGTACTCGTAATTGATTTTTGGCACATATTTTTTCTCGACTTGCGGATTTTGGTTTCTCGTAAATGGGTTTTGGACCATGGCTTGGTTTTATTTTATGGAAGTTGGTTTGGTTTGGTTCATCATGAGTGGAACACTTTAACCTACACTCTACCCTCAACACAACACAACCACCCTCATTATATCTCCACCAAACTTTCTCTCTCCTCTTTACTCTCCATTAATTTTCTTCTTCTTCCTTCTTCTACACAACTCCCCAACCCATTAGGCAAGTGCACCTTGCCATCAAATAAGCACCACTTTTTATTTGTCCATTAGCTAGATTAGGCCATGGAGAACAACTTTAGAACTTGACATTTTGTGATTTGGAGTTTCCTTTGTTCTAGATCTAGGTTTTTACTATTTTCGGATTTACATGGTTTTGATCTATTTAACTTTAATTTTTGTATGTTTTGATGCTTCCATGTGGAAGAGAATTCGATTTTACTCAAGTTAGAACTTTGAAAATCTAGATTTGGTTTTAATTTGGCTAAGTTATGAAGAATTGAAGTTCTTGGTGTTCTTGGACTTGCTCTCGGCCAGGAAGAACAGCCCTCTGCCTTGCACTTTTTAGCGCATGGCCGATTGCGCACCCCCGGCCTGTGCTCCTTAGCGCATGGCCGATTGCGCAATCACTTGGCCAGTGCTTTGCGCTGCACTGGATTGCGCTGGTGCAAGCTAGCCATGCGCAAGCCAGTCATGCGCAAAGTAACCCCTGCACAATCGACCATTGCGCAATCGACCCCTGCGCAATCCTCCTGTGCGCAACCCATCTGCTGCGCCATCCACTCCTGCGCAGTTGGTACCCTGCGCAGCTCACTCCTGCGCAGTTGGTACCCTGCGCAGCTCACCCTGCGCAGTTGGCCTCCTGGCGCACTTGACTCCTGCGCAATCCAACCCCCTGACCCCTTGCGCAAACCATTGGCTCTTGGAGATTTGGTTTTATTTTCTTTAAGCCTGGCTCTTCTATAGTCCTATATATATTGATATTGTATTAGATATTTTACGCCCATTTTATATCCTTACGCCTTTTGTCATGAACTTGATTTTACTTAATATATTTGGAATGTCTATTGTACATAGCATGGTATGACAAGGAACTAGCATAACACGACAGTGACCCGTAGTGGTGCACTCCTGACATGACCAATCTGACATGATAGTGGCCCGTTGTGGCGCATCCCTAACAAGCACCCTGACATGATTTATCTTGATAACTTGATAGTGGCCCATGGCGGCGCACTCCTGACTTGACTTGACTTGTAACTTGTAACTTGACTCGTATAATCAACTTGACACCGTGGGTGCTCCTGCTTGCTTGCTTGTGCAATCCACTTGTCTTGTCTTGCATCATGTCTAGGACGTGACTTCCTGGGTACCACGGCCAGGGACTCGTGCTAAATTGGATTAGGCTAATGATTAGATCAAACTAGAACATGGAGAATTCCCAGTCACAGGCAATCTCGTTATCTGGGCACTTTAATGGACTTGTAGCTTGCCGACGAGTAGAGCACATTTCCAGCACACTGTCATGTGTTGCACCCTCTAAGTCACCTAAGGGTACATTTGTCTCCCGGGCAATGTACCCACCTATAACTCTCAACCCGCGGAAGGATAACTGGATAGTCTGCAGGGCTTGGGACTGGAATTCTCACTTGCATCTTGTTAGTAATTAGGATTGTGATAACCCTAGTTAGTTAAAGTAGTAATCCGTAGTATTTGTTTGGCCGATTGCGAATGGATGGTGTCCAGCCTTGTCTAAGTCTTGTCTAGCTCCAGTACCTGCTATCTCCTGAGCATGTTTGTTTTACTTATCTTAACGATAAATGAGTAGAGACAGTGAGCTATTCAGGCGAAGGGTTACAACCCTGGTCCTTGTATGGTTTAAGGATTGTAACCTGGCTCTCGGAATGGTTCCACGTCCCTAGTCGTTTATCGCCCTGTGTACTTTATTACTTGTACTTTCCTTTTATTCTTTATGTTCTGATATGCTGGCTTTTGTTCTTATTTGTGGCCTCCTTTGTGGCACTTGCTCTTTTTGGGGTTTGACCCAGCTGGTTTTGTGTGGCCAGATTTCGGAGCAGCTTCCGAGGATCTACCAAGCTTCCAGCCCAATGGTGACAACTAGACGGAACCCGGGCCAAGAGTGGGTTTTCCTTTTATTTCACCCACTCATATGTAAATTATTCTTTTGAGGCGTTTAGCCGACGAGCACCTGTTAGCTCGATGCACATTTACTTACTGTCTGCCTATGGGCTGTAAACATGATTAACAAATCCTAGGGTTGATCATGTATGACTGAACTCTTGCTAGTCCCATCATTTTGTACGACTAGCTTCATGATCATCCAATATGTAATATTTGGGATGCCTTATATATATATATATATATTTGATGCTCTAATATCTTGTAACTCTGTTAATTGCTTGAGATTGAGACAATAGGCTTGACCTTAAGAGACTGCTGGCTTGTAGTAAACCCTCATATCTAGACAGCCGTGACTGTATAGTTGAGATGTATTCTATTTCAATATACGTAGCTGGCTATGTCTGCCCCAGCTCTCTAGTATTCTGGTTCTGGGGCGTGACAACTACCTTATTATCCTTACTCAAATGCCCCTGCTAACACTACTATCTATTACCTGAACAGAGCCATGAATCTTGCTGCTACTGTCCTACATCCTCTCTACCCTTTATTGCCTGCTCTAGGCTCCTCCTAACTCTGAAATCTGTAATGGGTTTGTTCGACCCATAACTGTCTAACCCCCAACTTTCTGTTACCTACTGATCAGTGCATAGCCCCAAACCTGGTCATCTTTCCCTTATCCCAATTACCGTTATCCCTAATATCCCTATCTCAGTATCCATATCTCCATCCTCTTTCTCATTGGAATATAGCTGTCAAATCATTTTAAACATATAGAGTAAAAGTAGTAGATGATTCATAGGAACAATAGATCTATTTTGGTTCACAAGTCTGATATCACTGTAATAGGTCATTATGAAGTCAACACCAGGAAAGTTTTAGCTTAGTTTCTAGAAGTACTAGGTACAAGTTCCCTCCTCTAATATGTGAAATAGAGCCTAGGACTCACAGGTCTACCCATTAAGCTACATAGCCATCTATCAAGATATTTAGCAGCCAATCTATATATTCTATCACTCTGCCTAATGACTTAACCCTCTAACACATACACACACTCAACTGCCACTAACTCATATATACCCATATATCAAACACACACTATCCCCTAATCCCTTCAAACAGGAACTCGATACACTCCATGGACATCCTACACACATGTCACCTATGTACACAACTGACACACACATATACTAGAACACTCTCTACCCCAACAATACACATTGTCACAGTGTATCGCATACATATAGACACCCCTACACTATCTACTCTATATACTTATATATATGACAGCTATAGTTTCACATATGCCTACATCTAAGTATATACAATTATGAACCTATATGCATCAATATATCATATTTACCAATATGTATATTCATACTCATATATGTAACTAAATGGCTAAAACTATACTCCCTATGATACACACTTTAGAGTCCTATATCCACCTATGATATACATACTCAAATCTAACCGTCCGTTTCATGAGATATCATGATACCACACTACGTATCCTACTTAGGACGTGCCCAAAATCTCAATTCAATAAGGACACAAAAATTCCTTTGGGGACACGTGTCAAACACTTGGTGCACATTTACGATACGTCCAAGACACTCTATCAAATCTTGCCCGAATCTTACTAAATTTCATATGCAAGCCTAAAATACATACAAGAACATAATTAGGACACTTCTAAGCTAGTGTCATGTGTGATAAAGCATGTGCACCACATGTGTAGGAGGCCCAAAAATCCTCCAAATTGATCCTATGTCCTACTGTATCCAATTATGGATACGTAGCTAGCCTCACAACACTCTAACAAATCTAATTAGGTTACCAAATGATAAATACTTAGTATACCATTCACAAATTTTTCCAAGAATGGTACAAAAACTCATTATAAAAGTCTCCAAATGGGTCAAATGAAGCTCAAGCTTCTCCACATGGGTAGCCCTAATGCATGGGTGGTTCCTAAATGACTAATGACGCTAATTAGAAATAATTAAAATGGTTAAATTCAAATTTCATCTATTGAGAAATGGATTCCCAATACAATGGCACTAGTGGACACAAGTGAACACAACCTTCAAGAGTGGATAACTCCTTCAAGCTTCCCTCCTTCCAATGCTTCCTCCTTGCTAGTCCAAGCTCTAGCCCCCTTGGGATGACACTTTAAAAGGATTGGAAACTAATTTGGGAATGGTGGAGTTTGGTTCTTCTTCTCAAATGAAGAAAAAAAATGAAGAGAATGCAAACTAGAGTTTGTGGAGGCTAGTAAATGAACTCAAAGAGGATTTTTCTAGGGTGTATGACAAACCATGTTTCCCAACCCTAAATTCCATGTAAAATGTTAAATAAGCCATCACAATGAGTCATAAAGGTTTATTTTAGGAAGGGGTTAATTTGGAAAAGTTCTATTAACTAAAAGAAGGGTTTTCTTACTCATTGCTCTCTAATTATTGGGTTCACTAATGTTGTCATGACAAGTCTAGTTGGGTCTATTAGGCTCACTAACAACTAGTCTAACTAGTAGCTACAACTAGTCTAACTAGTAGCTACAACTAGCAACTAACTATATCATATATTTAATTATATGAAACAATACCTTCATGAAAAATAAAATAAAATACCATCATTACAATTAATATAAAATATAATTTTTAAATTGGTACAAAATAGGAAAAGACAAAAATGCCCTAGTTATAATCCTACCCCCTTGAAAAATTTCATCTTCGAAATTTAAGTTGATTGTACTCTTCTCTAGGTCAAGCCCCTAACAATCAAAGTCTAGCAAAATCCTATCTAAAGTTATTCAACATACAATTCTACAGAATATAACAAAACATTCATAGTTATAGCCTCTATAGAGTCATGTTATTTCAGTCTCCATTAGAGTTCACTATTAATCTAGCATGAAAATCATATATGCAAGCTAAAAGTACTAAGAAAGCAATCAAGCAATCGACATATAGAAAGAAACAGGAAGGAAGACAGAACGAAACCTAACCTTCTAGCCCATCACCTGCAGTGTTGGTCTCCTCGACCACCATCGCAAATGCCCTGTCCAGACGGGGTATACCCCGCTGCTGGTGCGGGGCATTATACGGTGCTACAAGTGGCCTAGCCAGTGCTCTTTGGGCTGCATGACGAGGGCTCGAAGGGCAATACCTTATTTGGTGCCCCTCAGCACTGCAGTATAGACACAACCCCAACCTCTTTCTGTAAACCTCCCAAATGTGGCGAAGTAGCAGAAAGCATATTGTACTGGTCCATGTTGCTGCTGTGGCACCCGTTGGACAGACGCCCTAGCCGGAGCCTGAAACTGCTGCTCCGACGGCTAGAGTGATCAATGTTGAAGCTGGAGACGCTTAACAGGCCATGCGCTACTAGCATCCCCCGAAAGGAAATAACGATCTCTCTTAGGCTTCAGGCCCAACTCTCGTTCCACCTTACATGCTTCCGGAAAGATCTCCGCATAGGTCTCGTAGAAGGAAGGAATGAGGATCTTCACATCCCAAATCAGTCCCTCCCGAAAATGAGTCGCCCTAATCTCCGGGTCTCGCACCATTTACTCTGCGTATCGACTCAGCCTGCCAAACTCTACAACATACTTCTCGATCGACATGCCTCCCTAATGGAGGTTCTGGAACTATCTGGCCAAGTCTAGCATGTCGGTAGGGGAAAAGAACTATTTCTTAAAGTGGTCCTTGAATTCGGCCCAGGTGTGACCCTCTCCAGTAATAGTCGGCTCATTCCTGAACCAGGTGCGAGCGATATCAAGCAACTGAAGCCCTACTGCCTCAACCTTTAAATCATCAGCTCGGTGGGATACCCTCATGAGTTGCTCGATATCTTTGAGCTAATCATCAGCTTAAATGATGCCTTCTGTCCCACTGAAATCTCGTGGTCCCAGCTTCTTGAAGTCTTGAATGTTTCTCGGCCTAAGTTGGGCATCATGTTGCTGGCCGGAGCTCCTCGTGCTACTGTAGCTAAAGCGAGCTAGTAGACATCCTCCATGCTTTATCACATCGTGTCCGACTGCCTATAGTGTGCCTCAGACTGTGCCCTATGTGCCTTTATTATCTTCCAAAATAGGGTAAACATCTGCCCCATATCAGTATAGTACTGGACGCGAGGAAAGAAGATCTCTTGGAGTAGATGGTAGAGTCCGCTGCGTATGAGGAGGAGGAACACTAACAACAACCCCAGTCGCAGCCCCCTGCACTGAAGTATAAGCACCCAAAACAACCTTGGGAATGGTCCTCGTCACTAGAGGAGCACCACCCCCGAAGGCAGATGATGTCACTCCAACCCTGGGAGAAGTAACTGGAGCAGGATCGCAGGATGTCGCAGACCTCTCTAAAGTTGATTGTCCCGAACGCTGCGCTCTAGTTTTAGGAGGCATCCTGAAGACAGATCGAAAGAAGGAAGTCAATATGGCATAAGATAGAATATATTCAAAGGAGGACAGTTAGAGTGCAAATAATCAGCATCAAGAAATGACAGTTGTGTAGAAGCAAGTTGAAAGTATTTTCCTAATTGTGATTGAGTATCCTTAGCCTATAGCCTACATCCTTTATACCTATAGCAGGCTCATAGCAGCACTCTAAGTCGAGCACCACTATGATATCGCACTAATTGTGACTTCTAGACCTGCATGGGCCACCACTAAAAACGTGTCATAACCAGCACCCGGTATGGGGAACGAGTGCATGACAGCGCCCAGCCTAGCCGCAATATCGATAGTAGAATGTTGTCTAGTTCTAACTAACAGACTAACAATTATAAATATCATAACCTATCGAGATGGTTATAAACAAATGGAGGACAAGTAAATGACAATATAACCATACTCAATCACATTATTCTAAGAAAGATAAATGACATAAAAGATAACAACATGATATAAAAATCCAGAAAAGTCTAACATAAAATAATACAAGTCCTGATGTGTTGACACAAAGTCACAGTCAACCAAATATTGACTACATTGACTAAATAATATTTGTATTAATTCAATACGACACACGACGTCTGCATTCAGTTCAAGACAGATGACAGCTCAGTCTCCGGCTCTCAGTGTGTTCTGGAGTCTGTATTTTATAATTTCATTGAGTCTAGACTTGTGTACTCTGAGTCATGCTGAGCTCTTGGAACTTAGTCTATAACCTACCCAAAATCCCAAGCTCCACTAAACCAAAAACTGCCCACTGGTCCCCTTAGAACCACTCTGTGCTCTGGAGACAGAGTTCGGGCCGAACTCTGCCTCCACACAGAGTTCGGGCCGAACTCTGTCCCCTAGAAATCAGGAACCCTAATTTTAGGGTTAGCTGGTTGCTAGTTGTCCAACGGCCAAATTTTTGAATTTTCCTACCCGAATTCTGGCCGAATTCTGCCTATAAAAATACTATAAATAGGGCATGAATTCTCTCATTTCAAATCATCCAATCTTCTCTTCTCTTCTCTCTTATAAGCTCAATAAGCCATACCCTTCCCATCTACTAGCCACAAGCCTCCTAAGTATCGAGTGCTCAGCATCTCTCAGTTAGGATTCTTGTACAAGAGTCGAAGAAGTCGCTTGGACAATTCCAAGCAAATCGCCACTGCGATCCTCTGTTAGAAGTTGACGTGCTCTTCTGAAGAAAAGGCACGGGTTGTAAACTACTATTTCACAAATAGTAGATTTAATCCTGAGCTAGAGTTCTCAGGCCTGGACTAGTCCTCCACGAGGGAAACCAGGTTAAAATCGCTGTGTTTGCGTATGCTCTTCTGCTCTTCATTTAATTTCCGCACTTTACTCTGATTATTTATTGTTGGTGAAAGAGTTATTTTTAATTGGCTATTTTTCTATATAAACTCTATTCACCCCCCTCTAGAGTTGCCAAACTGTTCTTCAATTGGTATCAGAGCTCTGTTCTCTTTATAAGGACTAACATCCTAAGAGCTGATCTATGGCAACCACACAATCCCTGATTTCCAATCATGGTGAAGGTCAGTCCACTCATAGGCCTCCCATATTTGATGGGACTAACTACACATATTGGAAAACAAGGATGAGCTTCTATCTTAAGTCTCTAGACTTTGACCTGTGGACTGTCGTCACTGACGGTTACAAAAAGCCCGCCAGAATAGTTGTCGATGGTGACCTCATTGAGAAACCACACGACAAATATTCTGTCGAAGAGAAGAAACAGGCAAGTCTAGATGCTAGGGCTATTAATGCTTTATTCTGTGCCATAGACAGGAATGAGTTCAACAGGGTCTCTACATGCACCACTGCTCATGAAGTATGGAGACTTCTAGAAGTGACGCATGAAGGAACCACACAGGTCAAGGAATCCAAAATAAGCCGTCTCACTCAAGAATATGAAGCTTTCAAGATGAAGCCAAGTGAGACGATCACTCAAATGTTCACAAGATTCCTCGACATTATCAATCCTCTATCCTCGCTTGGAAAGCAGTACTCAAACCACGAGAAGATTCGTAAGCTGCTCAGAGGGCTACCAAAGATTTAGAACCCTAAGGTGACAGCCATCATAGAAGGAAACGATCTCACAACAATGTCAATGGAGACCTTGATGGGTAAGCTTATGACTCACGAGCTTGACCTCAAAGACTTCAAAGAGCCTGCTCCGAAGACCAGGGAGATCGCACTCAAAGCTCATCAACGAAGAGCTAATCATGATGAGACCGAAGAAGATAATTCGGATGATGAAGACCAAGCTCTCATGGTTCGCAACTTCAGGAAATTCCTTCGCTTCAATCGAAGGAAGAAGGAATCTCAAGAAGACGATGAAGAAGAACCAACTTGTTACGGTTGCAAGAAAACTGGAAATGTTCGAAAAGACTGCCCATTCCTGAAGAAGAGCAACCGCTATGAGAAGCCATACAAAAAGAACTCATCAAAGAAATATGCCAACACAGACATCTGGCATGAAAGTGAAGCAAGTGACTCTGAGGAAGAAAAGGACTCTCCTCAAGATACAGCAAATGTGTGCCTGATGGCAACTTCTAACAAGGTATCTAACGAAACTCTGAATGACTTCTCTTTTGATGAACTTGGCGATGCTTTCACTGATTTACTCGATGATCATAAAAAGGTCATCGGTAAATATAAACATGCCAAGGACAAAATCAAAAGTCTAGAAGATGAGATACAAAGAATTTCTTTACTTCTTGATAATGTTAGAAACACATCACCCACTAATGACACTGATGAAGTATCCAAGCTTAAATTAAGCTTACATGATGCTGAAGCACGTATTGAGCAACAAACTCAAGAAATCACTACTCTCAACACGTTGCTTGCTGAAGAAAAAAGTAGACACAAGATTTCCATGACTAAGATTTATGGCTTAAATATTAAGGTTGATGAACTGCAAGCTGTTTCTAAAAGATTAGAAACCAAATTGGGTAAACAGGTTGTTCAACCTCAAACCCAATCTCATGGGCATAATACCACTCATGCTAGTCAATCACGTCATTCTCATGCAGCACATAACCATGCATTTATATACACAAACTTTCACAAACCACGTGCACGTAAGAACAATTCTCACTCAGTACACACTCATCATGCACAGAGACACAATCAACATCACTCTACACATAAAAATCATCATGCCATGCCATATAGACAAAATCATCATGCAATGCCATATAGACAAGGTTCTCATATACCATATAGACAAAATCATCATGCCATGCCATCTAGACAATATCAGCAAGTCACACATCATAGACAATACCATCATTCTATGCCTCATAGACACCATCACCATGCCACTTATTCCATACATAATCATCTTCACCATGCTAACTCTTCACATCATGTCCATCCTCATCCTGTTGCTTATAGATATTATTCTCATGCTCCTAGTATAAATAAGAATGCTATCTGTACTTATTGTGGATTACATGGACACATCTCACCACAGTGCAGAGTTAGAAGACTTGTAGATAAAAGGATATATGCTTGGTTCCCAAAGACTAACTTTTCAGGACCCTCAAGAACTCGGGTACCAAAGGTCACATCTACTCTTGATGTAGGTGGACCTTCCCTCCTCAACTGAAAGTAAGTGGATTCTCGATAGTGGATGCTCGCGACATATGACGGGAGACGCAAATCTTTTTGCATCACTATCGATGAAGAGAGAAGGATACGTATCCTTCGGTAACAATCTCAAAGGGCACATTATAGGTAATGGTATCATTGGTCATCCTCCTTCTCCTGTAATAAAGGATGTCTGCCTAGTGACAGAGTTAAAGCATAACCTGCTCAGCATTAGTCATCTTGCTGATCATGGATATGATATTAACTTTGGACAAAATAGTTGCTACATCTATGATAGGTCAACAGGAGACATTGCTTTTGAAGGGAAAAGAGAGGACAACATCTACATTTTCTATCTTTCTATAAATACTAACAATGCAGGTAGATGTCTATATGCCCACAAAGACGAACGACTACTTTGGTACCAGCGTCTTGGTCATGCCAACATGGATGCTATATCCAGGCTTTCCACCAAGAAGCTAGTGAGAGGATTGACTGACATCACGTTCAAAAAGGACACGGTATGTGCCGAATGTGAACTAAACAAGGCAACTAAATCCTCATTTCATTCTATCAACTCTGTAAGTACTACTAGACCCTTGCAACTACTTCATATGGATTTATTTGGTCCTAGTAGAATAGCTAGCCTTGGAGGCAAACTTTATGCATTTGTTATTGTTGATGATTTTTCGAGATTTACATGGGTTTTCTTTCTCGCTAATAAGGGCGATGCTATTTCTGCTTTCAAAATTTTTGTAAAGAAAGTTCAAAACGAAAAAGGCTACATGATTACTCGAATCCGAAGTGATCATGGAGGCGAATTCGTAAATTATGATTTTGAAAGTTTTTGTAATGCAAATGGTTTTGATCATGAATTTTCTTGTCCTAGAACTCCTCAACAAAATGGTGTTGTGGAGCGGAAGAATAGAACTCTCGGCGATATGGCCAGAGTCATGTTGAATAAATTTTCACTTCCGAAATATTTTTGGACAGAAGCTGTTAGTACAGCATGCCACATTTTGAATAGGGTGCTGATTCGTCCCATTACGAAGAAAACACCCTATGAGCTTTGGTTTGGGAGAACCCCCAATGTTTCTTATTTTAAAGTTTTTGGTTGTAGATGTTTTATCCTTAACACCAAAGACAACTTAGGCAAATTTGATGCCAAAGCTGACGATGGTATCTTTCTTGGTTATGCCGCCAAGAGTAAGGGATATAGAGTTTTTAATAAACGCTCACTTATTGTGGAAGAGTCAACAAATGTGACTTTTGATGAAGACAACAGTGCAGCAAGTACTCTTGATGATGACGTTGAGCCATCAACTTCTACTCCAATAAATACTTCAACCGAAACTAATTCTCTGGAGGGTTTGCCTAAGAAATTCTCTTTCAAACCTTCTCATCCAGAAAATTTAGTTATAGGAGAAGTTTCACGTGGAGTAACTACTAGATCATCACTAAGAGACTCCGTTGCTAGCACTGCCTTCATTTCACAAGTAGAGCCTAAAAACATTTCTGAAGCTTTTAATGATGAATTTTGGATTTCTGCTATGCAAGAAGAACTCAACCAATTCGAGAGAAGCCAAGTATGGGAACTCGTTCCTAGACCGGTTAATCACTCGATAAATTGGTACTAAATGGATTTTTAGAAACAAAGTAAATGAAGATGGTTCAGTCACACGTAACAAAGCTCGTCTAGTAGCTCAAGGATACAACCAAGAGGAAGGTATCGACTACGATGAGACGTATGCTCCTGTTGCTAGACTAGAATCCATTGGGATGCTTTGTGCTTTTGCTAATTTTCAAAACTTTAAATTATTTCAAATGGATGTGAAAAGTGCTTTCCTGAATGGTTTTATTAAGGAGGAAGTTTATGTGAAACAACCTCCTGGCTTTGAAAATCACAAATTTCCCGACCACGTGTTCAAGCTAAAGAAAGCACTTTATGGCCTCAAACAAGCCCCCAGAGCTTGGTATGAAAGGCTAAGTAGCTTCTTACTTGAGAAAGGTTTTTCAAAAGGGAAAATTGACACTACACTGTTTATAAAATCTTTTAAAGACACCATTTTATTAATTCAGATTTATGTTGACGATATTATTTTTGGGTCTACTGATGAAACTCTTTGTCAAGAATTTGCCAAGTGTATGCAGACGGAATTTGAGATGAGCATGATGGAAGAGCTCAACTACTTTCTTGGTCTGCAAGTAAAACAACTGGCAAATGGAACTTTCATCTGTCAATCGAAGTATACCAAGGACATGCTGAAGAAGTTCGATCTTGACAACATCAAACCAATCAGCACTCCAATGGCTACTTCAACCAAACTCGAACCAGATGAGAGCGGCAAACCCGTTGATCAACGTAAGTATCGAGGTATGATAGGCAGTTTACTTTATTTAACTGCTAGTCGTCCCGATATCATGTTTAGTGTTTGTCTATGTGCTAGATATCAAGCAAATCCTAAGGAATCTCACATGACCGTGGTTAAGCGTATCTTTCGATACCTTAAGGGTACGGTTACAGTGGGCCTATGGTATCCCAAGTCAACATCATTTGACCTCATCGGTTACTCTGATGCTGACTTTGCTGGATGCAAGGTCGACCGTAAAAGTACGAGCGGCACGTGTCATTTATTAGGAAAGGCTTTAGTCTCATGGTTTAGCAAGAAGCAGAACTCTGTCGCACTATCCACAACAGAAGCTGAATACATAGCAGCTGGGCATTGTTGTGCACAAATTCTGTGGATGAAGCAAACCCTTGAAGACTATAAGTTATCTTTTATACATATTCCTATATTCTGTGACAATACTAGTGCCATCAATTTGACTAAGAACCCTGTCTGCCACTCACGCACTAAACACATTGAGATCAGACACCACTTTTTGCGTGATCATCAGCAAAATGGTACGATTAACTTAGAATTTATTGACACTGATCATCAGCTAGCAGATTTCTTTACTAAGCCATTATCCGAAGAGCGCTTCAATTTTCTTTGTCGTGAACTCGGAATTTTGGATGAAGCAGTTATAAGTTGAGACTTACTTGCATAAATATCGAGTATATTTTGATTCTTTTATGACAAATTTATTATGGGTACAAGCCGAAAGGGTCCTTCTGACAAAAAGGCGTAAAAGCCTAAGCGACACGGTGTACTAGTCCTCAGGACTACCGCTAGCTGGGATCCGGCCCCTGCAGCTAACCCATGGCAAATTTGAAATACTGAATTACAATATATTTCCTTGTTTATTATATGGTTTGTTCCGATTTATTATTGCCTAATTGATTTTTCCTAAAGTTCATTATGACCTTTGTGTACCTCTCTATGTACTTCATTGTTTTCATCAATCTTTTATCCTCAAAATCTCTTTTGTTCAACACTTAATCAATGTTTCTATCTTTTCAGCCTACTTTTAGTTCTGGACCACTGATCCAGAACTCGGGCCGAACTCTGCCCCTAACAGAGTTCGGGCCGAGTTCGGTCCCTTAGTTCCAGCGTCGGGATCTGGCTCTGCCGTTGGATCAATTTAGATCCTATGGTCAATTTTTCATCCGACCAAAGACAAACCCCTACTTTATGTCGGGACTCCTTCTCTCTCCTTCACCATTGCCTCCTTCCTCACCTCTCCAAACTCTTTCCTTCAAACCCTAACCCTAGTTTTTGATCTAGAGTGCTCCATTGCTCCTCAAAATCAAAAAAAAGGGTTTCTCGTCATTCTCTTCCACTGTTTATTAATCATTTGAGGTATCATTCTTGTCTTCTATACTTCACTCTATCAAGTTTTTATGGCTCCTCGCTTGTTCAATCGTGGAAAGAGGATTCGAACTGAGAGTGTTTCCTCTTCGGATACTCCTCCGACGAAGGAACATATCATTGAACAACTTCAACCACCTCATCCGTTGTTCAACCCACCTCGTCCTCGAAACCCTTCTACCTATGACAATCGATTATTTGTTTCACTAGATGCCTCAAACAACTGGTTTAGTGACTATCGGAATCGTCAGGTATTCGCAGGACATCCTATTAATTTTTCTATCTTCTCTCAATATGATTCTTTATTTCATGACCTCTGCTTTGATGAGCTTGTCACTACCACTTCTGCTATCTATCGTCATGCTGTCCAAATGTTCTACTGCAACATGACCTTTGATGATCTCCATATTTATTCACGAGTTGCAGGTATCAATATATCTTTTGATGACTTTGACTTAGCCGAATATCTTGATCTTCAAGAGCCCAATTCTTGGGAAAAGCTAGTTGACGCTCGCTCGTTCCGTTTTCCCGACGAAATTTCCCTTGAGAGCTTCAAGGATGATTTGTGTACTCCATACACACGTCCTCGCAAGCTCACGGCTAAATATCTCAACCCTTATTTTTCTGATATTCATTGGATTATTTCTAACACCATTCTACCCAAAACAGGTTCCCATGATGACATCACTTATATTGAAATATCTGCTCTTTATCATCTTTACTTTGGAATTTCTTTCAATCTTCCACGTACAATGATGGACTGGATGATTCACTGTAGGAAGAAACCACGAGCTCTGGTTTATCCTCTGTACCTTCCTATGATCTTTCGTGCATTTAACATACCACTTGATATCTGTCCGTTCTTGCCTGCTCCTGCTTTCATGTCCAAGGCACGTCATACTCAGGCAGTTGTCGCCTCTCCTGAGGCCTCTGAGCATTCTGATGATGAGGAGCCTGACGCCCCTCCTTTCGGTCAAGATGCACCACCTCCACCTGCCACTCTTGACTCCATCCAGACCATGCTCCAGGATCGTTTCTACTTAGAGGCTGATCGGTGGGCTCAGATGGACTACCGCACTACCCTACAGATGAGTGCACTCAGCAACTCGCTGCATGATATTCGGTACTCCATGTCCCATCATCCTACTATGCCCATTCCCATGCAGCGGGATCCCGATCGTGAGGGATATCGCATTGATGATCCATGGGTCTTGCGTTACCTGGATCCGAGTGCTGCTCTTGTGGATCCCAAACGTTCCCACTCTCCTGGACCTTCTCGTGCTCCGTGATGGAGATTGGCTCGATCTGCTGCTGCTACTGCTGATGATCTTAGTTACTTTTTGCTTTCAGTTATTTAGTTTATTATGGATTTATGTAGCTGGTTTTATGTACTCTGTTTATGAGTTGGCCACTTGGTTTGGTGGATGACATTTTCTGTCCTTTATCATAGTTTTACTTTATGTCAGTGACTTATTTTGCTTAGTATTTCACTGTTTCTTCTTTGCTTGGTGTAGTTGCATTACTATTCATTGCTTCTTTATATTGCTAACTGCCAAAAGGGGGAGAAATAATGTATATTTTTATAGTTTTGTGCTTGTTTTGCTTTTGGGAGATATTATCTATCAGGCCACCGGTTCTATGCATTCGTATATCTGTGTATATCTGTGCTTGTTCTTGCTCTGGGAAATATTATCTATCAGGTCACAGGTTCTATGCATTTTGTACGGGGGAGAGCTATAGCTTCCAGCTCGACACCGTTCATGGTTTACGGGGGAGCTATCTTCTTTTAGCTCAGGCATCGTTTATGGGGGAGCTATGTTACAATCAACTGTGTCCAGGTATGAATATTGAAATATACATATATTATTTTGTCAATTATCAATATGGGGGAGATTGTTGACACAAAGTCACAGTCAACCAAATATTGACTACATTGACTAAATAATATTTGTATTAATTCAATACGACACACGACGTCTGCATTCAGTTCAAGACAGATGACAGCTCAGTCTCCGGCTCTCAGTGTGTTCTGGAGTCTGTATTTTATAATTTCATTGAGTCTAGACTTGTGTACTCTGAGTCATGCTGAGCTCTTGGAACTTAGTCTATAACCTACCCAAAATCCCAAGCTCCACTAAACCAAAAACTGCCCACTGGTCCCCTTAGAACCACTCTGTGCTCTGGAGACAGAGTTCGGGCCGAACTCTGCCTCCACACAGAGTTCGGGCCGAACTCTGTCCCCTAGAAATCAGGAACCCTAATTTTAGGGTTAGCTGGTTGCTAGTTGTCCAACGGCCAAATTTTTGAATTTTCCTACCCGAATTCTGGCCGAATTTTGCCTATAAAAATACTATAAATAGGGCATGAATTCTCTCATTTCAAATCATCCAATCTTCTCTTCTCTTCTCTCTTATAAGCTCAATAAGCCATACCCTTCCCATCTACTAGCCACAAGCCTCCTAAGTATCGAGTGCTCAGCATCTCTCAGTTAGGATTCTTGTGCAAGAGTCGAAGAAGTAGCTTGGACAATTCCAAGCAAATCGCCACTGCGATCCTCTGTTAGAAGTTGACGTGCTCTTCTGAAGAAAAGGCACGGGTTGTAAACTACTATTTCACAAATAGTGGATTTAATCCTGAGCTAGAGTTCTCAGGCCTGGACTAGTCCTCCACGAGGGAAACCAGGTTAAAATCGCTGTGTTTGCGTATGCTCTTCTGTTCTTCATTTAATTTCCGCACTTTACTCTGATTATTTATTGTTGGTGAAAGAGTTATTTTTAATTGGCTATTTTTCTATATAAACTCTATTCACCCCCCCTCTAGAGTTGCCAAACTGTTCTTCATGATGGTCTAGGAGTCGACAATTCTCAAATACAAGTCTTAAAATAATAAACATGCCAAGAGTCATCAACTGGAGACAAGATCCAGTACAAATCTAGATTAATGAGTTGCTAAATAAGGCTCCTCTACTAGGACTAAACCCTCTTGAATCAGAGTCTCCTGATCTATGTCTACTACACCCGGAGGACCGTAATAGGTAGTACAACCGTCATCGGTGTCGTCTAAAAAATATATCCAGTCAGGATTGGAGCAAACTATATTTCAAATAACAGTTCCAATAAATGACAAAGTCTATGTAACAATAAATAGAGAGAATATATAGAATAAATAATATGTACATGAAAGTAACAGGACATGAGTAACTGTAAATAAATATAAGAAACAGGTGAACAAGATATGTCATGTACAAAAGTCAAGAAATATACTATCTATGTGAGTGAGTACTAGTTTCAATATGTGATCGGCTTGGAAACTTGTACAGGAATATATGGCCTGGTTAATCATACGTGTGATGTATTATTAACACTCACAGGAAAACATGACATGCATAGGAACGGTATGTTCATATATCTACACTACAACTCTCCGCTCCTGGCTGATATAGTGGATACAACCATGGCATGTTAGGACACAAGATTCTCTGAGAAGGTCGCGAGCCTTCATAGGAATCGATGTCTATACAATGCACAAAAAACAAGAATAGGGCTTGCACAGGATATACCAAGACATGAATAACATCTCATGACAGAATCCAAATAATACCAATCCGTGAAACCAATGTGTCAAGAAATCAAGGATACCTACAGTAAATATAAGAAACAAAGAAAATATTATGAACATGAAATTATCAGAAAATATACTCGCCTGAGATCCGATGTGAAGTATCAACGATGTCCGATACGGTACCTCGAAGACCTATATTTGGAATATTGTATCAATACTAAGTTTTGGAAGTGAAAGCAAGTCAACTAGTCCAATTCTAGGTCATGAAGTCATTTACAGGTCAATTTGTCAAACTAGGTCAACTCCAGGTCAAAGTAGTCAAACTTGGTCAAACTAACTGTTTCTAAGTTGTATGTGTAGTTCTAGAATATTGGGTCCATACCTTAGGTATCTAGGCTATACTAGTTATCCTAGGATACTAGAGTAGCCTATTACCTATTTTCAATATATGACTTAAATATCTAACCTAGATATCTACTACCTATGTTTACCTTAGCCAAGTCTATACTTACCCTAGCAATTTCCCAAGTATCGATACGCAAATTCCTATATATTGCCTATGCCCTACTCAAGGATAATATGAATTTCCTACCCATTACCTATGTTGGTATCTTACTTATTACCTATATTACTTAGGCAAAACTCCTTACCCTAGTACATAGGTGAACCTATAATCTAGGTACCTAACTCTCACACTGCCTTGCCTATATGAAAAACAGGTAGGCACAGGCCTTGGCCTACCAAGACCAAGGCCAAATCCTTGGCTGCCACTTAGTGGCTTAGATAGGGAAGTGAGTCCCCTGCCTATCAAGACAAACATGACCAAATCTTGTCACTCACACTCACTCTAACTCACTGACCTTGTCAATGAAGAGGGGAGTCCCCCTAATCTTGCCTACCACTCCACCCCCATCTAACACTCACTAACCTCAGTCCCTCACTTGACACATATCCTACACTCTCTACTTGACACCCCTTACACTTGCACATACTCACACTAACACTCACCCACTTCCCTACTGCTGCTACTGATCACATATGCCTTGCAAGGGCAGGGCTTGTCTTCCCCTATTGCTATTTGTTGTCTACAAACAGCAACTATATGCTGCTCCTAAATCTAAGTGTTACACTTCCTACTGAACACACTCCAACCCATATTGTTTGGCACTCTTCCCTTACCCGAGCTAACCCCCTAAGCCTACAACCCACTGATTGCAAAATCCTAAATCCTATATGTTGTTCCCTTAACCTGTACAGGGGTTTACTCCACTTCACTCTTCTACTGATACCTTTACTACTATTTATGATACGGCCCCTCATCCTTACCTATCTATCTATCAATTTTAGAGTGCACATATATCTCTTCATCCTTATGCTTAGGCACACTAATCCCCTCCATGTTGCCTGCTACAACTATCCTAATCCTACATCTATGCATGTTGTTGCACTTCATTTCTGTTGCTAAATTATGCCCATCAAACACTCCCCTATTACCCTTACTCAAATGCCCCTGCTAACACTACTATCTGTTACCTGAACAGAGCCACGAATCTTGCTGCTACTGTCCTAAATCCTCTTTACCCTTTATTGCCTACTTTAGGCTCCTCCTAACCCTGAAATTTGTAATGGGTTTGCCCGACCCTTAAATGTCTAACCCCTAACTTTCCATTACCTACTGATCAGTGCATAGCCCCAGACCTGGTCATCTTTTCCTTATCCTAATTACCGTTATCACTGATATCCCTATCTCAGTATCCATATGTCCATCATCTTTCTCATTGGAATGTAGATGTCAAATCACTTTAAACATATGGTGTAAAAGTGGTAGATGATTCATAGGAACAATAGATCTATTTTGGTTCACAAGTCTAATATCATTGTAATAGGTCATTATGAAGTCAACATTAGGAAAGTTATAGCTTAGTTTCTAGAAGTACTAATAAATAGGTACAAGTTCCCTCATCTGATGTGAAACAGAGCCTAGGATTTACAGGTATACCAATTAAGCTACATAGTCATCCATCAAGATATTTAGCAGCCCCTCCATATATTCTATCACTCTACCTAATGACTTAACCCTCTAACACATACACACACTCAATTGCCACTAACTCATATATACCCATATATCAAACACACATACTATCCCCTAACCCCTTCAAACAGGAACTCGATACACTCCCTAGACATCCCACACATGTTACCTATACACACAACTGACACACACATATACTAGAACAATCTCTACCCCAACCGTACACATTGTCACAGTGTGCCACATACATATAGACACCCCCACACTATCTACTCTATATACTTATATATAGGACAACTACAGTATCACATATGCCTATATCTAAGTATATACAATTATGAACCTATATGCATCTATATATCTGTGAGAGTCGTCTCACAGTATCGGTATTTATGTACGGATACGTATTTTTTTACTATATTTCGTATTTTCTTGGTTTTTGAAATGTTTTTAAAAAATTTAATTTATAGATTTTCTCCTTGATCAGCATACCTCCAGTATACCAGTGTATACCAACGGCAAGCCTATCACTCCCATTTTTTGTTATACGTATTTTTAGTATACGTATATAAATTTTTGACATTTGTCAGGTGACCCGTGTTTTGACTTGTCTTTCTTAGTCTTGTCTTGGTTTAATCTTAACTTGGTTTAGTTTGGTTTGGTTCAACTTGGCTTGGGCTTAGTTTCGTTTAGTTTGGTTTGAGATAAGAGGGTTTTGCATAAAACCCAACTCCTCTCTCTCTCTCTCCCCTCTATTATTTTATTTCCTTTCATCTTCTTCCTTTTCATTTTTTCCTCCAACCCTAGGCAAGTACATCTTGCCTAATCTTGAACAATATTATTTTTGTTATTCTATTCTCTTCTTTTCATGATTCTAAGCATCTTTAGAACTTGGAGTTATCGGTTTTGATGGTTATACTTTGGTAGATCTAAGTTTTAAGCTTTTCTTTTTTATGTGTTTTGGTCTCTAAAAACTTGGTAATTCCAAAAACTAGTGGTTCCATGTTGTAGAGAATTTGATTTCATGCAGTTTTGGTCGTTATTTCGCTTGATTTCGAGTTCGGGTGAGGAAGTTATGGCCATGGCAAGTTTTTGGAACTTCCATGGCTGAACTTGTTGTTTGGGGACGACGACCCCCATGTGCCGAAACCCCCATGCACCCAGAAGGCCATGCGCCGTGAAGTCCCGGCAACGCATCCTTTGACTCCGAACGTGTCATGCACGTAGGTTCCCTGTGCGCATGTACTGAAGACACAACGTGAGTTTTCCCATACGCAGATATGTACGAATTTCCCATGCGCTGATGTGCAAGAATTTCCCATGCACGGATATACAGGAATTTACCATGCACGGATGTGCAGGAATTCCCATGCGCAGATGTGCAGGAATTCCCGTACATGGATGTGTAGAAATTTTCCATGCACGGATGTACAGGAATTCCCATGCGCAGATGTACAAAAATTCTTGTACGCAGATGTGCAGGAATTTCCCATGTACGGATGTGTAGGAATTCCCATACGTGGATGTGCAAGAATTCCCATGCGCTGGATTTGCCCAGAATTGTCCATGTGCCGGAATTGTTGTTTTGGGTTGTTTTTACATGTTTAAGCTGTTGTATAGCTAGAATTTTGAAAAACTCAGAACATAAAAGTTGTAGGTCTTTGTCTTAGCTTCGAGAATCTTCTTGTTTCACCTTAATTGGAGTTCATATGCGATTGATAATTTTAAATCATAGTTTTGATCTTTTGGCACATTTTCTGTACTTGGCCGTTTTTGATATTTTCTTCGACTGTAATAAATTCTTAACATGATTAGATAATCTCGTATTATTAAAGAATAATTGTACACCTTATGTACACTTGACACTAGCACGCGTACTCACTTTTATTCCTTCGCACATGCCATGACATGTCTTTTCTTTCGATTATTTCTTTTATGCTATGATATGTATTGCCATGCCTTCCCGGATTTATTGTACTTTGCAGTCTATGTCATGTCTAGAATTTCTTTATTGTGGCCCGTCGTGGTGCACTCTTGTTACATGTCTTCTTTGCTTACTAGATAGTGGCCCGTCGTGGCACACTCATGTTACATGTCTTCTTTGTTTACTAGATAATGACCCGTCGTGGTACACTCTTGTACATGTCCTTTCTTGCTTACATGATAGTGGCCTGTCATGGTGCACTCCCTATTTTTTCTGTAGTGGCTCGTCGTAGCGCACTCCTAGCTTCCAG
Organism: Iris pallida; assembly: GCA_029216955.1. NCBI lineage: Eukaryota > Viridiplantae > Streptophyta > Magnoliopsida > Asparagales > Iridaceae > Iris > Iris pallida. The sequence goes on from JANAVB010025440.1 coordinate 192,757, forward strand.
TTTATTATGTTTTCTTGTTGTGGCTTGTTATAGTACACTTTTTTGTATTGTCAAGTCTTGTATATCATGTCTAGGATGGGTTCTGCGGAATGCCACACCCAGAATCTAACAAGAAAATGTTAAGGACTAAACAACTAGCTTGATTATCTAGATCATTAGGAGGGAAGAATTTCCCAGTTACCTGCAGGCCCTTTGTCCTGGCCCCAACCTGAATGGATTAGGAGCTATCTGTCATAATGAGCACACTTCTAGTGCACCACCGAGTGTTGCACCTTGTATATGTCTATAGGGTTCATTTGTCTCCTGGGCGATGTACCCATTATTTTATGTCTATAGAGTACATTTGGCTCCTGGGCGATGTACCCACTATTATATATTGGATACATTTGTCTCATGGGCGATGTATCCACCTTACTTTTTCTTTTGGCCTGGATAAGTCGGGTAGTCTTGTCATGACCCGCACCCGGAGTAAGGGGACGAGTGCGAGACAACGTCCCAGCCTACGCCGCAGAAACGGTGTAGAACGCTGTCTAGGTCTACTATCTAACAACAGTTATAATTTCAAAACCTGTCGAGAACGGTCAACTCCGAATGGAGGACAAGCAATGATAATATAATATACTCAATCACAAACTCTAAGAAAGATAGATGATACCGAAAGATAAAGACAACAAGATATGAAATTATCAACTAGAATATCTGACACAAAAATAATACAAGTCTAGAGTCAACAATCACTAATACAAATACTAAAATAATAACAAGCCAAAATGTAATCTGGAGACAAAGTCCAGTACCAAACCAATCTAGCTAAGCTACACTAATGCCTCATCGGTAGGAGCTAACCCCTACTGAACTAGGGTCTCCAAATCTAGGCCAACTACATCATGAGGACCGTAGTAGGTAGGACACTCGTCCTCGCCATAATCTGTAAAATTTTGTCAACATATTCAGTCAGGATGGAACGAGCACAAATCTCCAATAACAGTTCTAGTTAGACGATATTGAAAATGTAGCAGTAAATAGAGAGAATCTATAAGGTAAAGTAATGAGTACATGAATCATTGTGAGTCATATCAAGACTGTAAATGAATATAAGAGCAGGAGAACAGTGTATATCATGTACAAGAATCAGGAACTACTATCTATATGAGTTTAGTATTAGTTTCAACATGTGATCGGCTTGGGTTGCACAGGAGAAAAAGGGCCTGGCTAGTCATACGTGAAGTGTATGGCTAACACTCTCAGGGAACAGTAATCACAGGAGGAAAACTGATCACATATCTACGCTAAATACCCCCATCTCCGACCAATAAAGTGGATCCAGTAATGACATGTCATGGCACATGATTCTCCGAGGAGGTAGCGAGCCTTCGTAGGAATTATGTCTATACAATGCACAGGAAAAACTTGCACAGGGTATACCAAGGAATAAAAGGAATAACATCTCATGACAAATATCAATCCGTGTGAACAATGTGACAAGAGAACAAGGATATCTACTCTAAAATCAAGAAACATAGACGATATCATAAAACAGAAATACTATCAGAGAATGTACTCGCCTGAGATCCGATGGAAATATGTCAACCGTGTAATCTGGCTCAGAGTGAAATCACAGACCGAAAGATGAGATATCATGAGTTAATTAGGGTTTAACAGTGTATGGCATAATTTCTAGTATATGTTATGCAATCTAGGTCAAACTCAGTCATACTAAGTCACACCAAGCCAAATTAAGTCACACCAGGTCAATCTAAGTCAAATAAGATCAAACTAAGTCAATCTAAGTTATACTAGGCCCAATAAAGTCAAACTCGGTCAAGACAAGTCAAACAAAGTCAAACTATGTCGATTTAAGTCAAAGGTTGACTTATAGTTGACTTTTGGTCAAACAGTCAACTCTGGTCAATCCTGGCCAACTCATAGTCTACTCTAGTCAAACAAGGTCAATGGTTGACTCACAGTTGACTTTTGGTCAACTGGTCAACTCTGGTCAAGTTTTGGTTATTTTAGGCTAAAGTTGACTTTTGGTTGACTTTTAGTCAAAACGGTCAATCATGGTCAAACGGGGTCAACCCTAAGTCACTTACCCTATTCCTAACCATTACCAACCAATCTATCCTAATTCTAACCATATCTTAAACATATTATCTCATATCTTAGTTCTAAGATATTACATTAACCTTACCTTATTATCCTACCAAGGTAAACTCTTCACCTTAGCCTCTAACCAATACCCCAACCTACTTTACCCTCACTCTACGTAACCTCCAATACCCTACCAAGGTATTCTAACCCTATCTTAGTATCTCGATACCGTACCATGGTATCTTGATATCTCACTTGCTAATAAAGTAAATATTCAATTACCTTAAGGTAAATGGTAACTTTGAGATACCATATTGGTGTCCTTAAAATACCACTCTACTAAACTCTAACTAGCACTCTAAGCAAGATACCACTTAGTAACCTATTCTAGACACTAACACATACTCTAACTTATCTAAGATACTTACATATATCTATTACCTACTATCTAACTCATATCATAACTTATCTCATATCATACCATCTAACTTTTCTAAATTATTACCTATCTACTATCTAACTACAACTCTATATCAACAATACAAACCACATCCTTAACTCACTAACTCGCTAACACTAGGATACCATATCAACCATGGTTATAAGGTAAACTAATTATTTACCTTGAAAGTAAGACAATTCATATTTATCTTAAGATACTAACTTGGTATCATGAGATACTAAGATACTCCTCAAATATCTAATTAACTAACTATCTAATGTACTAACATAACATCTTAACTAGTATCTAACATATAACCTATAGAGACTAACTTGCTAACATACCAATATCTAGAACAAACATAACCTACTAACATATCAATATCTAACATACTAGATATCTAACATCAAACTATCCAACAACATATCAAATATCTAACAAAATACTAACCTCTACTATCTAACTAACACTCATACTAACAAATATTACCTAACAATAATATATATATATATATGCACTATATCATACATATACTCGACAACCTATGATACCTACGTTCACTTAATTTTCACACTATATAGGCTCATAGGTTACACAAAATGCCAATATCGTATAGTCACTCTTCTACTTAAAACTAATACTGTACCAATTGGGCCTTCACTAAATTTTAGTATTAAACTATGTTGTAGCCCTTCGTATTAGCCTTTCGAAACTTCAAACGGATCATATTTTTATGTCCGGAAGCTCCCGGATCGCAAAAACACTGAAAAGCATTCGTCTTTCGTACAGCTGACACTCAAACAATTCTACAGAAAGTTCTAAGATACATTTGACCTATTAATATATATATATTTGGAAAGCTATCTTCGATACGGTTCTTTTAAAAAAACGGAAGATTAATCGGAGTTTTAAGCTAAAAGTTATGACATTTCTAAGTTGCTATGGCTACTAAAAACGTGAATGAATATTATGACGAATTTGGGTTGTTTGGACAAAAGAAACACATCTCACTCTCCACACCACTCAAGACACACATCAAACTATACTCCCCTCTCCTCTAACACAAGCACACCACTAACAATGTATCCACACACATCTAAATATATGAAATATATCTAACATATATATTATATATATATATAAAACAGTCCATTATATAAAGAGACACTAAAATGACAAGTTGAGGCTAAAAATATGACATGTAGACTAAACCACTTAGATCTAACCATGATATCCAAATGAAACTCATTCTAACCATCCTAACTAACATCAATCCATCCTCTAACACATGTAAATATGAAATTAAAAGACAATAAATCCTATGGGACATAAACACAAACACATAGTGTGCCCCTTTTGGAATCTCTCCATGGGGGACACCAAACCTATCCCAAACTCCTAAAGATGACTCAAAAGAACCTCTAAAACATTTCTAATGGTGGTTCATGCATGGGGGTGATTCCTATGAATGCAAAACTAACTAAAATGGAAGAGAAAGTGAAATAGAGAGATGGTTATACCTATCGGGAGTGGAATCCCAATAATACGGCTCCGATACGAAGATCCTTCCAAAATGGACACTACTCCTTGCACTTTGATCCAAATCTTTGCTAGCACCCTCCCTTGATAGTATGAGAAGGTTAGATGGAAGTTTTGGTAGAGGAATGAAGAGATTTGGAGATCAAATCAAAGAGGAAAGCTCTCTAATTTGGAAAAGAACATTTTGTGAAGGAAAAGAGGCAAGATGGAATGAAATGAAAGGAAGGGAGGCTAACCTACCTATGGTGGCCATCATTAAACCCTATTTCGGCCTTGGGAGAAAGCCCAATAAGGCCTCAACTAGTCCTCTTGGTTAATTTTTAGTTAGGTAGAAATTTGGGATCAAAAGGGTTAAATTTAAGTCTCTAACTTAACCAATCTAACAAGTAGGATTAGTCTAAACTTACTAACTTAATTAGTGGGGTTTGTGGGCCATGACTAACTAATCTTGGGGTTCCGTCTAGAGTCTAAGCTATCTGGGTCACTAACACAAGTCGAAACGAAACGAAACTCAAACCCGACTAAACAAATCCCGTAAAATCAATATTAAAATATAAAAATTCCTAAAATATTAAAATATAAAAAATGACCAAAATTATAATACATTAATTTAAATATTATTAAAATAATCTAAAATTAATTAAAATCCTAAATAATTCAAAAGTCACAAAATGACCAAAATACCCTTAGCCTAAAAATAGAAATTAGCTAATCTAATCACATGGGTTAGGTATCCATGGTCATGGTTAGTCTCTAGGCTAAGCAGTTCTAAGATTACACTAGCCAAAAAAACAAAATCACAAAACACTAATTTAATGATATTAAAATAATTAAAATTCACCAATAAATCAATAACATGATTTAAACATATTATTAAATAATCAATTTTACAAAAGTTTAAAATTACCCTCATTTTAGAAAAGTGTTGGTTACAAATCTACCCTCTTTAGAAAAATTTCATCCTCGAAATTAAGATAGTCGTACTCATTCAAGGTTAAACCCCCAACAATCAAGGTCAAGAAAACTATATCTAAAACATGCAAATTGTGGTCCTACTGGTCGTGATATCACGGTCTTGATCAGGGTCACTACACTATCTATCACAGCACAAAACATCCTGACAGGTACTAATGGAATCACACAACAAGATGGAAAGAAAAACAGAAAAGACAGACCTGCTAACCCGTCACCCGTAGCGTCGGTCTACTCGACTGTCAGCGTAAAAGCCCGGTCCCTTTGGGGTATATCCCTCTGATGGTGCAGGACACGGTGCTGCACTACAGGTGGCCTAGCTCCCTCTATCTAATTCATGATACTCAAGTAACATCCACACTGATATTCTATTCCATCATACTAGGGCACCATCTATATGGTATCTATTCTGAAATCTGATAATCATACCCGTCTATCCAGAACCATGTTACCAAAATCCTCGTTATGCCAGTAAGTACAACAGCAATAATCCATAGAGTCCGCAACTAAGGTACATACCTCTAGAATCATGGTATTTAAAATTTTTGCATTGCCGTTAGCTTGGCTGCGAAAACTTTAAATTCTCACACCCGAGAAATATATCCAAAATCACTCTATCTCATCGCCAAAGCAGCTAATATGGCTGTAGAAGACTCTAGATTCCATGACTGAGGCAACCTAGCCCATAATGTTATCTTGGTAGAAAATCAAGTCAATAATGAATACCAAGAATTAATTTCAACGATGAACAAGGAAGCAGACAGAAACTGTCGGAATCAAATTTCGAGATAGTTTATAATAAAATTCTCAAGGGTCATCCCAGGAATCTTCTCAAGTAGTCCTAACTGTGATTGAGTAACCTCTCTGCTAAAGCCTATTCCTTAGTTTCTATCGCAGGCGCGCAGTAGTACAACCAATCGTTGCACTACCACGACATCGTACTAATGCGACTTTCGACCTGTATAGGCTACCACTAAAAATGTGTCACGACCCGCACCCAGAGTAAGGGCACGAGTGCGAGACAACGTCCCATCCTACGCTACAGAAACGACGTAGAACGCTGTCTAGGTCTACTATCTAACAACAGTTATAATATCAAAACCTGTCGAGAACGGTCAACTCCGAGTGGAGGACAAACAATGACAATATAATATACTCAATCACAAACTCTAAGAAAGATAGATGATACCGAAAGATAAAGACAACAAGATAGGAAATTATCAACCAGAATATTCGACACAGAAATAATACAATTCTAGAGTCAACAATCTCTAATACAAATACTAAAATAATAACAAGCCAAAATGTAATATGGAGACAAAGTCCAGTACCAAACCAATCTAGCTAAGCTACACTAATGCCTCATCGGTGGAAGCTAACCCCTGCTGAACTAGGGTCTCCAAGTCTATGTCAACTACGTCATGAGGACCGTAGTAGGTAGGACACTCGTCCTCGCCATAATATGTAAAATTTTATCAACATATCCAGTCAGGATGGAACGAGCACAAATCTTTAATAACAGTTCTAGTTAGACGATATTAAAAATGTAGCAGTAAATAGAGAGAATCTACAAGGTAAAGTAATGAGTATATGAATCATGGTGAGGCATATCAAGACTGTGATTAAATGTAAGAGCAGGAGAACAGTGTATATCATGTACAGGAATCAGGAACTACTATCTATGTGAGTTTAGTATTATTTTCAACATATGATCGGCATGGGTTGCACAGGAGAAAAAGGGCCTGGCTAGTCATACGTGAAGTGTATGGCTAACACCCTCAGGGAACAGGAATCACAGGAGAAAAAATGATCACATATCTACGCTAAGTACCCCCATCCCCGACCAGTAAAGTGGATCCAGTAATGACATGTCATGGCACATGATTCTCCGAGGAGGTAGCAAGCCTTCGCAGGAATCATGTCTATACAATGCACAGAAAAAACTTGCACAGTGTATACCAAGGAATACAAGGAATAATATCTCATGACAAAATCCAGACAAATACCAATCTGTGTGAACAATGTGACAAGAGAACAAGGATATCTACTCTAAATACAAGAAACATAGGCGATATCATAAAACAGAAATACTATCAGAAAATGTACTCGCCTGAGATCCTATGGAAATATGTCAACCGTGTAATCTGGATCAGAGTGAAATCTCAGACCTAAAGATGAATATCATGAGTTAATTAGGGTTTAACAGTGTATGGCATAATTTCTAGTATATGTTATGCAATCTAGGTCAAACTCAGTCATACTAAGTTACACCAAGCCAAACTAAGTCACACTAGGTCAATCTAAGTCAAACAAGGTCAAACTAAGTCAATCTAAGTCATACTAGGCATAACAAAGTCAAACTAGGTCAAGACAAATCAAACAAAGTCAAACTAGGTCGATTTAAGTCAAAGGTTGACTTATAGTTGACTTTTGGTCAAACAGTCAACTCTGGTCAACCCTGGTCAACTCATAGTCCACTCTAGTCAAACTAGATCAATGGTTGACTCACAGTTGACTTTTGGTCAACTGGTCAACTCTGGTCAAGTTTTGATCAATTTTAGGCTAAAGTTGACTTTTGGTTGACTTTTAGTCAAAACGGTCAATCATGGTCAACCGGGGTCAACCCTAAGTCACTTACCCTATTCCTAACCATTACCAACCAAGCTATCCTAATTCTAACCATATCATTAACATATTATCTCATATCTTAGTTCTAAGATATTACCTTAACCTTACCTTATTATCCTACCAAGGTAAACTCTTCACCTTAGCCTCTAACCAATACCCCAACCACTTTACCCTCACTCCACGTAACCTCCAATACTCTACCAAGGTATTCTAACCCTATCTTAGTATCTCGATACCGTACCATGGTTTCTTGATATCTCACTTGCTAATAAAGTAAATATTCAATTACCTTAAGGTAAATGGTAACTTTGAGATACCATATTGGTGTCCTTAAAATACCACTCTACTAAACTCTAACTAGCACTCTAACCAAGATACCACTTAGTATCCTATTCTAGACACTCTCACATACTCTAACTTATCTAGGATACTAACATATATCTATTACCTACTATCGAACTCATATCATAACTTATCTCATATCATACCATCTAACTTTTCTAACTTATTACCTATCTACTATCCACCTACAACTCTATATCAACAATATAAACCACATCCTTAACTCACTAATACTAGGATACCATATCAACCTTGGTCATAAGGTAAATTAATCATTTACCTTGAAGGTATGGCAATTCATATTTACCTTAAGATACTCACTTGGTATCATGAGATACTAAGATACCCCTCAAATATCTAATTAACTAACTATCTAATGTACTAACATAACATCTTAACTAATATCTAACATATAACCTATAGAGACTAACTTTCTAACATACCAATATCTAGAACTAACATAACCTACTAATATATCAATATCTAACATACTAGATATCTAACATCAAACTATCTAACAACATATCAAATATCTAACAAAATAATAATATCTACTATCTAACTAACACTCATACTAACAAATATTATCTAACAATAATATATATATATGTGTACTATATCATACATATACTCGACAACCTATGATACCTACATTCACTTAATATTCATACTATATAGGCTCATAGGTTACACAAAATGCCTATGTCGTATAGTCACTCTTCTACTTAAAACTAACATTGTACCAATTGGGCCTTCAGTAAATTTTAGGATTAAAGTATGTTGTAGCCCTTCGTATTAGCTTTCCGAAACTTCAAACGGATCGTATTTTCGTGTCCGAAAGCTCCCAGAATTGCGAAAATACCGAAACGCGTTCGTCTTTCGTACAGCTGACACTCAAACAATTCTACAGAAAGTTCTAAGATACATTTGACCTATTAATATATATATTTGGAAATCTAACTTCGATACGGTTTTTTTTTAAAAATGGGAGATTAATCGGAGTTTTAAGCTAAAAGTTATGACATTTCTAAGTTGCTATGGCTACTAAAAACGTGGATGAATATTATGACGAATTTGGGTTGTTTGGACAAAAGAAACACATCTCACTCTCCACACCACTCAAGACACGCATCAAACCACACTCCCCTCTCCTTTAACACAACCACACCACTAACAACGTTTCCACACACATCTAAATATATGAAATATATCTAACATACCTATTATATATATATACAAAACAGGCCATTATATAAAGAGACACTAAAATGACAAGTTGAGGCTAAAAATATGACATGTAGACTAAACCACTTAGATCTAACCATGGATATCCAAATGAAACTCATTCTAACCATCCTAACTAACACCAATCCATCCTCTAACATATGTAAATCTGAAATTAAAAGACATTAAATCCTATGGGGCATAAACACAAACACATGGTGTGTCCCTCTTTTGGAATCTCTCTATGGGGGACACCAAACCTTTCCCAAACTCCTAAAGAGGACTCAAAAGAACCTCTAAAACATTTCTAATGGTGGTTCATGCATGGGAGTGATTCCTATGAATGTAAAACTAACTAAAATAGAAGAGAAAGTGAAATAGAGAGATGGTTATACCTATCGGGAGTGGGATCCCAATGATACTCTCAAGGACACGGCTCCGATACGAAGATCCTTCCAAAATGGACACTCCTCCTTGCACTTTGATCCAAATCTTTGCTAGCACCCTCCCTTGATAGTATGAAAAGGTTGGATGGAAGTTTTGGTGGAGGAATGAAGAGATTTGGAGATCAAATCAAAGAGGAAAGCTCTCTAATTTGGGAAAGAACACTTTGTGAAGGAAAAAAGGCAAGATGGAATGAAATAAAAGGAAGGGAGGCTAACCTACCTATAGTGGATGCCATTAAACCCTATTTAGGCCTTGGGGGAAAGCCCAATAAGGCCTCAACTAGTCCTCTTGGTTAATTTTAAGTTAGGTTCAAGTTTGGGATCAAAAGGGTTAAATTTAAGCCTCTAACTTAACCAATCTAACAAGTGGGTAGTATAAACTTACTAACTTAATTAGTGGGGTTTGTGGGCTATGACTAACTAATCTTGGGGTCCCATCTAGAGTCTAAGCTACCTGGGTCACTAACACAAGTCGGAACGAAACGAAACTCAAACCCGACTAAATAAATTCCGTAAAATCAATATTAAAATATAAAAATTCCTAAAATATTAAATTATGAAAAATGACCAAAATTATAATACATCAATTTAAATATTATTAAAATAATCTAAAAGTCACCAATTAATCAAAATCCTAAATAATTCAAAAGTCACAAAATGACCAAAATATCCTTAGCCTAAAAGGTGGGAATTAGCTAATCTAATCACATGGGTTAGGTCTCCATGGTCATGGTTAGTCTCTAGGCTAAGCAGTTCTAAGGTTACACTAGCCAAAAAAACAAAATCACAAACCACTAATTTAATGATATTAAAATAATCAAAATTCACCAATAAATCAATAACATGATTTAAACATATTATTAAATAATCAATTTTACAAAAGTTTAAAATTATCCTCATTTTAGAAAAGTGGTGGTTACAAGTCTGCAAGGCAGGTAATTAGATTAGATTTCTCAAACGTGCATCTTGTTAGTAACTAGGCTTATGATAACCCTAGTTAGCTAATGTATAAAGCCGTACTCATTGCTTAGCCGTGATTGTTGTATGGAGTCCAGTCTAGTCTAGTTTTGTCTAGGCAGTGTTCGTATGTTTATTTCAGTACATTATTGTTATGCTTTAGTTTTGTCGATAAATGATTAAAGGCTAAGTTTTGTTCAGGAGAAGGGTTACAACCCCGGTCCTTGTTTGGTTTACGGGTTGTAAACTGGGTTCCGGATTAGTTCCCAAGTCATCTAGTCATTTGTCGTCCTATTCAGTACTCACACGTCATACATGATCTTTATGCTATACCATGATTAGAGACTAGGTTCTGTTCAGAAGAAGGGTTACAACCTTGGTCCTTGTTTGGTTTACGGGTTGTAACTTGGATTCCGAAATAGTTCCTAAGTCATCTTATCATTGGTCGTTCCATATAGTTCTTACATGCTCACACGTACCATTTCTCTAACATGCCAACATGTCCCAGTTACCCTACATGTTACATGTCCCAGTTGTATCACATGCTCACTTGTCCAGTTATCTCACATGCTCACATGTTCAGTTATCTCACAAGCTATACATGATCCCCATGCTAAGTCACCATGCTCTCATGACCCAGCTATCTCACATGCTTACATGACCAATTGATTTCACATATTCTCGAGCTTCCATTTACTTAACATTGCTACACTTTACAATATGTCACATGTTAATTACTTTACGTCACATGATGCTTTACTTATTGTCTTTTCTATTATCGGGATAGGTGCATTGGTAGTGCATGAGTCTCGATCAGCATTTACTTATTTGTATCTCTATCCGTTGCTATGTTAGTTATTGCTTGTTTTAGTTCATAAGTTTGACTTCCTTTGTAGTACTTGCTATTGGGGGTCTGTCCCCACTGGTTTTGTTTGGCCAGATCTGATAGAGGGGCCCGAAGGATCTTCCGTACCATCTACTCGACGGTGACTATCCAGAGTGTAGTACCCCGTCCCGCTCAGTCAATCGGAGGAATCGAAACGCCAAGGGCGTTCGGACTTAGCCTTACAACGGCTACTCGGAGACATCTCTCGGTCGAGGCGACTGCACGCTCAGGTGGGATAGTTTCGGTGAACTTGCCTCATCTTAGCCTCCACATAATAAATTGTATGTTTTCAACTTGCACAAGTAGGCTTGATAATAAAAGAAACGAATCCACATAGATAAGGGAATAATCCCGACGAGTCGAATTGAGTTAGAATATGGAAAGGTCCAACGATCGGCTTAGAGTTGGTGCACGACGTGCTTTGAAAATGACACTCGGTCCTTCGTCCCGTGGCTTGGGAGAAGGAAAAGTTGGTATTCGCCACAAGCTAAGAGTTAGCCAAATTTATAGGCGTCGCCCGCATAAATGCTTTATAAAGCATGCACGGTCTCTTTGCCCAAGGCGTGGCATAGCCTCTGCTCGCTGACGGGTTAAGTTGAATTGCACGGCTTGTGGCATAAGTCTAGGCACCTCAAATAACTTGGTTGTTCAAAGTCGAACGCGTGCACGGCACGTTCCCCTTATGCAAGGCTTGACACAGCCTTTGCTCGTCAAGTTGTTGCAAAAGTAAGTTAGGCAAGATATGTTAAGCTATCAGGAGTAGTAGCAAGCACGGTCCTATAAGTTCTACGGCTGGGTGTAACCACATAGTCTCACGATCATAAGGCCCATCATATAGAGTATTACTTAGACGATGGTGTCACATAGAGTTTCAAGTTGGTCTAAGACACGATGGCACGGACTTAGTGTTTTAAGGCACGAGCCACGGTTGAATTCTTTGAGTTTGGAAAGTGTTTCAAATAGTTGTTCTTGAGTTGAGTGAAATGATAGGGCAAGAAAGAAGAATGCTCACGACTGGGTCGTTGAGGCAAGAAATAAGAATGCTCACGACTGGGTCGTTGAGGCAAGAAAAAAGAATGCTCGCGACTGGGTCGTCGAGGCAAGGTCTCGGATGTGAGAAGTATTGAACTTAGCCCTAAAAGAGATGGTAACACTAGAAGTAGATTGACTGTGTGAGACGTCAGTTCGAGTCGAGTCTTGCATGATCATTGGACAACTTGTACAAGGTAAAATAAATCTGTTTCTCGAACGGCGGCCCAGGCGGCCCATGGGAACCGTTGCGATAGAGACATTCATAGCTGTGCTGGATGACCGCACGGATTAGCGGGGACTTGCATCGGAGCTAGCTGCTCGCACTGGCAAGGAGCGTCTGTCTAATCAAAAGCTCAAAAGAAGTCCATTATAGCGCTGGGCGCTAGTGACTATCATATATATGAGTCGGCATGGGCGGCGATCCGCGTGTATGCCTTTGGATTGAGTCGAGTATTGAGTGTAGTATTAAAAGAAAAGATTTAATGTGTGAGTATAGTTGGAACACAAAATGTTGGGCCTAAGATTTGATTGCAACGTAGGCGACGTGCTTCGGCACGAGATGTGGCGTCGAGTCTTATGTTGTCGGCATATCAGTTGCATGAGTTGGTTGAGTTGTTTTGAGTTTAAGTCAGGAAACCACCGCAAGGCAAAGTCGGTCGAGTGACACTTAACCCACATGTCTTGATTGGGTCAGTTGATGATTTAGTAACAAAGGGCCACGAGGCGGCAAGGGCCGCGAGGCGGCGATATGATTGAGTCTCATTGAGTTGCGAGGCACGGCCTCAACAAGGACTTATAGCACGATCACACGGAAATGGAGCCTCATCGCGTAGTTGCGTCTCTGATTTTAAGCCGCAAGGCAAGCACTACTTGATAGGTTAACGTTGTTGAGTGGATGTTGCGTTGCAAGCACGAAATGGTCTTGAGATACAAAATAGGCCAAGGCGTCTGTCCTAAAATCGATCCTAAGGAAAGAGTAGAAAGACAGTCATAAAGGGACTATGTTACACATAAAGTAAATTAACGTGTTGGTTTTGTATGGGTGGGCGAGGAGCTCATTCCACCAGTATAGTTGAGTACTGACACCCACATAGTATTCATGTGCAGGTACAGGTAGAAGCTCATGGCACGAAGCTCGCTTGGATGCGTCAAGGCACGGAGTTCCTTGGCGATTCGAAGCATGCGGCCGCATGGATTCAAGACTTATACGGGACATAATGTATAGACGTCGCCTTCCAAAGCATCCGTCAGCTCAAGACATGTATTGAGAGATGAAAGAGAGCTGAGTGACTTGTAATGTGAGCTTGAGTGAGCTTGAGAGACTTGTAATCTTGGCCTTGCGCCCCATTGTAACCTTTGTTTCAATAAAAATAAAAGAGTGTTTTATAATGACTTGTGTTTTGCTTCAAATTTCGCTGCTATTATTCAATGTCTCTGCTTGGGACTTCTGTACGACGACCCCGTCGCAGCCGCTGAAATCGGCCGTTATGGAACCACATTGCACGAGCGCAATCTAGGCTCGTGCGGCATCACGCCTTAACGAGGACGATCGCTCCTACGGGAGTGGGGCGTGACATAATGGTATCAGAGCACGGCTTTACATCCTTGGACTATCGATTGAATTCTTTAACTCCGCTGTTTCCACGAACTCTGAAGTGTTGCTTCCGCAAAGTTGAAATCGTTGGTGCGCTCTCTCTCAAATGTCCCACGGGATGTCCATACAATAAGTCTTTCTATTTTGTAAAACATAGGAGAGTAGTTTTTGACAAAACAAAAAGATGGTTCGCGTAAGCACAGTTGGCTAAGTCGGGCTGGGCATATACACCAAAGTTGCATCGACCTTAGAAAAGTCGAGTACGGTAATTGAATAGTGTCGAGCAAGAATGAGTTGAACTCGATTGAGTAAATTGAGATGACTATCGATAGGGGTGCTATCGAGCGACGATAACGTCGGTGCGATATAGATGAGCGTGCTTGGAATTAGAGGAATGGTTCGAACGGGATTCGAAGAAGTCTAATTTTGAATTCGAATAATGGTTTTAAGGATTTGTCGAATGACTTCATCCCTGAGTGGTGTATGCGATAGCCTCAGGGATGTCGATTGATCGATTGAGGATACGGGGTGTCGATGAGTCTGTTAGCAAGCGTCGCGTACGTGCAAAGCCGTAGATTGAGTATCATTGAATGAGTGTAGTCTTGAGATTGGATGATGTTGATTCGGACAACCTAGAATTGACGCATATGAAACGTGCACGGATTGAGGATTGCGCAAGTATGAAACGCAAAAATGATTGAGTAGGTGAAATCGAATCGAGAAAAAGTTAGGGTATACGAATGGATGACTTGATCGAGGAAATCGATAAGAATTGTATACAAAAAGTTAGCACGACAAGAGGATAGCGTGCATGAAAAGTTTGATTCGAATGTTTGAAAATGACTTTGAGGATTAGAATGGATGTCGTTCGATGATTGAGTTAGCAGGAATGGTGTGAATTGAGGGAATACGTTGGTCAATGACTTAAGATAGACAGATGAACGATACGTGAATTTGGGTTTGAAAAAATTGATATTGTGAATGATTCGAGGGATAACAATCGAACTTGAATTTGAATGTCGAGGAGATTATCCAGTCGGACGATAGCGTCATTCGTACGACTCGAAATTGGTTACATAGGAAGATCGTCAGGTTACGCATATCGTCGATGGTATTGAGGCGTATCAAAGATCGAGATGTGATAACTCGGGGGTACTCTGACTCGGCGGATGACGATCGTGCAAGTGTTATTGTTCGGTTGGGTGCTATACTTAGGATTTTGATTGAGATGAATGTTGGATGAAAATAATCGTGTCTTGATGGTTACGTTGATAGCCACAACGTCGACGATCTTGTCTTGCGCGAGTGCAACTCTAGCCTCACACATGCGTTGCGTCGGATTTGGGGCAATCGTTTCGCGTGAGCGCTGACATGGTAATTCATGTCGCAGGAATGATCGAACTCGGAAAATCAGGATACGGCAACTTTGATTGTCTCGACTGTCGGTTTGATGCGAAGGAAAATTTGAGGATATTAGGACTTGCGATTGATGAATGAAATAAACTTGAGGATTGAGTAGGTCCAATCCGCGCATCGAGAATGAATTAGTCTAGACTCGAACAAGAGTTACGTCCCGATAAGGATGATTATCCCGCGGGAGCGTGCATGGTGATTCATGCCCATCGTGGATAATCTGACTCGCGTGAGATCGGGGCACAATGTATTATTAAGTCAGATGACCTTGTGATCAATTCCGTAAATTGGGATAAATGACTTAGGGAGTATGAAATGTGAATTATGGTTTAGCGATGAATTGTGTCGTAGCGTGCTTGACTTGAAAGGATTGATAGACAGATTACGACGAACGTGTTCGAAGAGATAGACTATGCAAAATAGCTTGATGGACGAGCGATATTGATGTATCGAAGATTTGGTTGAATGAACTTACAATAGGATGGCTTTGCTGAACGACTCGGGTCCCGTACAACGAAATGTTGGGATGTGTGTAGGGAATCGATGCTCGATGTCTAGAAATTAAAGTGATGCGAGCTTGGGTAGAAAACCCCGTACTATCAATTTGGTTTGACCTTAGGATGGGGTTAGTGTTGATATTGTTGTTGTTTGGGAACTATGATTCCAATACTGACGGATTGACTATAGCCTAAAAGACATAGCCTAACGGTTAGGCAGGCGTTTCGGTGCAGAGCGATAGGAATTATGGAGGCACCACTCATGAGGTCCGGTTGACATGCACGTATATCAGGGACGCCCGAATATGTGCACGATCCGACTCGAGTGGTGATGGAGGATTCTCTATCACGAGGTTTGGCTGAAATGCATGTATTTTGGGGACGCCTGGAATATATGCATGATCCAACTAAGTGATACGTTGAATCAAGTGAGACTTGAGGAACGGAGAAGTGTCGAGGATTTTAAGATCGTGAGTTTTGAAGAAATGATTGTGGGTAACACGAGCGTGGCTCGGATTTGAAGGATGTATAGGAGAAATGTGTGCGAGAGTCGTTGAACATTCGAGTGATAAGTCGATGAGTAAGTGTACTCAGTTAGTTTCGAGGATGAAACTTTTTTGAGTGGTGTATGATGTAGTGCCCCGTCTCGTTCAGTCAATCGAAGGAATCGAAATGCCAACGACGTTCGGACTTAGCCTTGCAATGGCTACTCGGAGACATCGCTCGGTCGAGGCGACCGTACGCTCAGGTGGGGTACTTTCGGTGAACTTGCCTCATCTTAGCCTTCACATAATAAATCGATGTTTTCAACTTGCACAAGTAGGCTTGATAATAAAAGAAATGAATCCACATAGATAAGGGAATAATCCCGACGAGTCGAATTGAGTTAGAATATGGAAAGGTCCAACGATCGGCTTAGAGTTGGTGCACGGCGTGCTTTGAAAATGATACTCGGTCCTTCGTCTCATGGCTTGGGAGAAGGAAAAGTTGGTATTCGCCACAAGCTAAGAGTTAGCCAAATTCATAGACGTCGCCCGCATAAATGCTTCATAAAGCATGCACGGTCTCTTTGTCCAAGGCGTGGCATAGCCTCTGCTCGTCGACGGGTTAAGTTGTATTGTACGGCTTATGGCATAAGTCTAGGCACCTCAAATAACTTGGTTGTTCAAAGTCGAACGTGTGCACGGCACGTTCCCCCGACGCAAGGCTTGACGCAGCCTTTGCTCGTCAAATTATTGCAAAAGTAAGTTAGGCAAGATATGTTAAGCTATCAGGAGTAGTAGCAAGCACGGTCCTATGAGTTCTACGGCTGGGTGTAACCATATAGTCTCACGATGATAAGGCCCGTCATATAGAGTATGACTTGGGCGGTGGTGTCACATAGAGTTTCAAGTTGGTCTAAGACACGATGGCACGGACTTAGTGTTTTAAGGCACGGGCCACGGTTGAATTCTTTGAGTTTGGAAAGTGTTTCAAATAGTTGTTCTTGAGTTGAGTGAAATGATAGGGCAAGAAAGAAGAATGCTCATGACTGGGTCGTTGAGACAAGAAAGAAGAATGCTCACGACTGGGTCGTTAAGGCAAGAAAGAAGAATGCTCGCGACTGGTCTTCGAGGCAAGGTCTCAGATGTAAGAAGTATTGAACTTAGCCCTGAAAGAGATGGTAACACTAGAAGTAGATTGACTGTATGAGACGTCAGTTCGAGTCGAGTCTTGCATGGTCATTGGACAACTTGTACAAGGTAAAATAAATCTGTTTCTCGAACGGCGACCCAGGCAGCCTATTGGAACCATTGCGATAGAGACATTCGTAGCTGTGCTGGATAACCGCACGGGTTAGCGGGGACTTGCAGCGGAGCTAGCTACTCGTGCTGGCAAGGAGCGTCCGTCTAATCAAAAGCTCAAAAGGAGTCCATTATAGTGCTGGGCGCTAGTAACTAGTTCATATAGATGAGTCGGCATGGACGGCGATCCGCGTGTATGCCTTTGGATTGAGTCGAGTATTGAGTATAGTATTAAAGGAAAAGATTTAATGTGTGAGTATAGTTGGAACACAAAATGTTGGGCCTAAGATTTGGTTGCAACGTAGGCGACGTACTTCGGCACGAGATGTGGCATCGAGTCTTATGTTGTCGGCATATCAGTTGCATGAGTTGGTTGAGTTATTTTGAGTTTAAGTCAGGAAACCGTCGCAAGGCAAAGTCGGTCGAGTGACACTTAACCCACATGTCTTGATTGGGTCAGTTGATGATTTAGTAACAAAGGGCCACGAGGCGGCAAGGGCCGCGAGGCGGCGATATGATTGAGTCTCATTGAGTTGCGAGGCACGGCCTCAACAAGGACTTATAGCACGATCATACGGAAATGGAGCCTCATCGCGTAGTTGCGTCTCTGATTTTAAGCCGTAAGGAAAGCACTACTTGATAGGTTAACGTTGTTGAGTGGATGTTGCGTTGCAAGCACGAAATGGTCTTGAGATACAAAATAGGCCAAGGCGTCTGTCCTAAAATCGATCCTAAGGAAAGAGTAGAAAGACAATCATAAAGGGACTATGTTACACACAAAGTAAATTAACGTGTTGGTTTTGTATGGGTGGGCGAGGAGCTCATTCCACCAGTACAGTTGAGTACTGACACCCATATAGTATTCATGTGCATGTACAGGTAGAAGCTCGTGGCGCGAAGCTCGCATGGATGCGTCGAGGCACGGAGTTCCTTGGCGATTCGAAGCATGCGGCCGCATGGATTCAAGACTTATACGGGACATAATGTATAGACGTCGCCTTCCAAAGCATCCGTCGGCTCAAGTCATGTATTGAGAGATGAGAGAGAGCTGAGTGACTTGTAATGTGAGCTTGAGTAAGCTTGAGAGACTTGTAATCTTGGCCTTGCGCCCCATTGTAACCTTTGTTTCAATAAAAATAAAAGAGTGTTTTACAATGACTTGTGTTTTGCTTCAAATTTTGCTGCTATTATTCAATATCTCTGCTTGGGACTTTTGTGCGACGACCATCGCAGCCGCTGAAATCGGTCGTTATGGAACCTGCCTTGCACGAGCGCAATCTAGGCTCGTGCGGCATCACGCCTTAGCGAGGACGATCGCTCCTACGGGAGCGGGACGTGACACAGAGCACCAGAGTACCTTAGTAGGTTTCTTATATCATTCTCCCACTAATTATGTATATTATTCTTTTGTGGCGTTTAGCCTCCGTGCACGTGTTTAGCTCGTGTTTTGGGATCTTGACATGTAGCCTACGGGTCTAAACATGATTTGCGTATTCTAGACTATAGCTAGAGCTTATATGACTATTACTCTTGCTAGTTCTTCACTTTATGTTACTAGTTTCATGATCATCCATGTATATATGGTTTGGGACGCTTTATTATTGTATGTCTGATGATCATACTTCTTGTACTTTGTATATTTGCCTATGATTGAGATACCTAGGATCGTTTGACCTAGGATTGACTGTTGGCTTGTAGTAGTAACCCCCAAGTCTTGACAGCTTATACGTTATGTCAGAGTACTGGAGTACTTTGGTATTACGTAGCTGGCCTGGTCAGTTCCCACTTGTCAGTATTCTGGTTCTGGGGCGTAACAATATCATATTTACCAATATGTATATTCATACTCACATGTGTAATTACATGGCTATAACTATACTCCCTATGATACACACTTTAGAGTCCTATATCCACCTATGATACACATACTTAAATCTAACCATGCGTTTCATGAGATATCACGATACCACACCACGTATCCTACTTAGGACATGAGCCCGAAATCTTAACTCAAAAAGGACACAAAAATCCCTTTGGGGACACTTGTCGAACACTTGGTGCACACGTTTACGATACGTCCAAGATACTCTATCAAACCTTGTCCGAATCCTACCAAATTTTATAGACAAGCCTAAAATACATACTAGAATATAATTAGGACACTTCTAAGCTAGTGTCAAGTGTTATGTGTGATAGAGCATGCCACATGTGTAGGAGGCCCAAAAACCCTCAAATTGTCCCCATGTACTACCGTATCCAATTGTGGACACGTAGCTATCCTCACAACACTCTAACAAACCTAATTAGGTCACCTAATGATAAACACTAGTGTACCATTCTCGAATTTTTCCAAGAATGGTACAAAAAGTCATTGTAAAAGTCTCCAAATGGGTCAAATGAAGCTCAAGCTTCTCCCCATGGGTAGCCCTAATGCATGGGTGGTTCCTAAATGACTAATGACACTAATTAGAAACAATTGAAATGGTTAAATTCAGATTTTACCTATTGGGAGATGGATTCTCAATGCAATGGCACTAGTGGACACAAGTGGACACAACCTTCAAGAGTGGACAACTCCTTCAAGCTCCACTTTTTCCAATGCTTCCTCCTTGCTAGTCCAAGCTCTATCCCCCTTGGGATGACACTTTGAAAGGGTTGGAAACCAATTTGGGAATGGTGGAGTTTGGTTCTTCTTCTCAAATGAAGAGGAAATGAAGAGAAGGCAAACTAGGGTTTATGGAGGCTAGTAAATGAACTCAAAGAGGATTTTTCTAGGGTGTATGACCAACCATGTTTCCCAGCCCTAAATGCCAAGTAAAATGCCCAATAAGCCCTCACAATGAGTCATGAAGGTTTATTTTAGGAAGGGGTTTAATTTGAAAAAATTCTATTGACTAAAAGAAGGGTTTTCTTACTGAATGCTCTCTAATTAATGGGTTCACTAATGTTGTCATGACAAGTCTAGTTGGGTCCATTAGGCTCACTAACAACTAGTCTAACTAGTAGCTACAACTAGCAACTAACTATATCATATATTTAATTATATGAAACAATACCTATCATGAAAAATAAAATAAAATACCATCATTACAATTAATATAAAATATAATTTTTAAATTGGTACAAAATAGGAAAAGACAAAAATACTCCTATTCTGGAAATGTGGTAGTTACATACAGATAAATATTACACTTATGCCCCAGTTTATATTTCCAGCTTAATTGTGGACACTTTGTTCAGTGAGCCAATGTATGTTTTTTAGCATATTTATGTTTTCAGTGGAATTTTTAGGTTTGTCCATTTTTTTGGGATTCTGCAGCTTTTACTGCCTCCAACTTTTTGTAATATATTCATACTTCTTTATTTTGGCTATGGGAGACAAATATCGCTGCCTCCAACTTTTTGTAATATATTCATACTTCTTTATTTTGGCTATGGGAGACAAATAAATCACAAGTTGGATGATCAATATATGTTGCCAGTGAGAAATTAGAGCATGTTTTGGCAACTTTGAAGCTTATTATTATGTAAAGCTTCTTGTTACATAATTTTCGCAATATTATTGCCCTACACTGCTTTTTGTTTAGGGGGAGTATCATGTTATATTTTTTGGTATGAAAATGAATGAGATTTTTTTTTTTTTTGCAAACTTGACAATTTTTGCTGGAATCGTGCTATAGAGTTCATGTCAAATTTTGGTTTAGCAATTGTATTAAATTTGCACCTCTGATAGGCAGGTAAGATCGCCATATTCATATTGGGATGATGCTATCAACTTCCATGTTGGTTAGCCAAACAATGGAATTGGGAGAATCACACTTTCTAATGCCCAATACAAGTGTGTTACCAAATAATAGAAGTGGAAGAACTACACTTTCTAAAACAAGTTCATGCCTCAGCCAAACAAATTTTTGGGATTTCCAAATTCAGGAACTCTAACTCACTTCTCCATAGCAGTATCTTTCGACTCTCAATCCCACTTCATGTTTACCAAACAGCCCCTAAAGGTAATCAAGGAGACCAAGGATGATTAGAAGAAAATGGAGGCAGGAGGACATCCCATAAAGTCTTATTTCACTCGTAAAGATAATATTTCAGATTTAAGAAGAAGAAAATTCACTCAATCAATCTCTTCGAACTTGGTTGGAAGAGTAGTTCAGAAGATTTCTTGGTTTAACAAGTAATTCAGATGATTGGTTTTACCCGACACGTCGCCGACTCTTCTCTCTTTGTTCACCAACAGAATTTCCCCAAGGTATCCCCAAGGGGCACTTCTGAAAAATAAAAAAAAATTCAAGGCATCTCCGAAGGCTCACTTTCGTGTGAAAAATAAGCACAGCAGCACGCGAGACCCAGACTACGAATAGAAAAATTATGTTTAAAAACGAATATCCAAAATAGAAGAACCTAGTTTTCGAGGAACATAAACACAAGATAATTTGAAACCTGGTAACTTTCATTGTATAGAATAGAAATATCTATTTATATCCATCCATTTATACACAGTAACTAACTAAATTGCAGGTGAGTGAGATATACGATGAAGTTATACTTTCAAACAAAACCAATCTGCTCAGGCGGAAGCAGAGATGCATGTCACTCAAAATAAGCAACTTTTCCCACTCAAGCTGAGAACTGATAATGATCGGCAGCCTCTGACGAGCATGACTGGCAAATCATGGAATATAAGAAAGAACAAAATAGAAACCTCCATAACTGCCGATAAACCATCAGATTGGTAGAAAACCCAAAATCAGCATAAGATGATTGATCTCCAATGAACTTCAAGAGAGTGAAACATGGCAGCAGAGATATACTCTCACCCTCAATAGCATTGATAGGATGTCCTTGGAGAAAGTAGATTACAATCCCCCCACTTGAGGAAACATTTGTTCGAGCACTCTTGGAAGGTTCAACACAATTTCTGCAAACGCTGTAATAACAGAGAGCAAAAGAAACAATGAGATGGATGAACCGTGCCTGGCTGACTCTTGCCAATCACCAAGCTCGGGTAGGAGCAAAAATGAAATTCAATAAAGTTCATAAACTGAGATGAGAGAACGAATTTTAAAATTAAAATTTAATAACATATCTACTTTCTAACATTCTGTTGCTTGCAAAACCCCCCCTGCACTCCTCGGGCCCACGCCCGGAAAACCTGCCCCCGTCCTCCAATAATTTGACGACACGTGGCCCGCGGTCCAGACCCGCGGGCCACCTAGCAGCACTCAAAATAATATCATAAGTAAGCAAAATCATCAAACTATAACTGACTAGTGATCTTCTAAAAAATAAGAAATAATTAGTACATCAGTAGTAAGAAAAGACACCAAACACGTGAAATCAATAAAATTCAATAAATTAATTTTACTTGGGAAATAGTTTCACTGAAGGAAGAAAAAAACTGGAAAGAAACCTTTCCAATTACTCGGAGAATAGTTACTTTTATACTTAAAGAAGAATCAAGCATTGTGATAAGGTAGCACCTTCTGGCAAGCTCATGGTTCTCAGTGCATCCTCGGCATATGAAAGACGGGACGGTACAGATTGAGCTAGTGCTGCACCGCTTCCTGTTATGTCTATTGTTGACATCTTCTTTGAGAGATGAACAGGCCATGCTAGAACCCTTATTCGGCTCGGCAATGTAGAAATAAGATCCGCATATCTAAGACTTACGGTCACCTTGCTGCACCAGAAGGAACCGTTTATGAGAATACTACTAGTTTATATGATACATGGTATAAAGATATGTAAGAAGAGCAGAGTAAGAAGGAATATAAATTTATTGTCATATGATTGAAAAGTACGGACAAATCGAAGTCTCATGGGTGTGGTATGTATAAAATGTGTCATACTCATTTATGTCACATTTCGGTTAACCACAAAACATATAGTAGACACCATTGTGTTTGGATCCAAGAGAAACCAGCCTAAGAGAGAAATCAATGTTTGTTACATAGATTACATTTTTTTTTTCATTTCTCGGTTCCTTGGTATCTAGTATGATACCTCAGAAAGATAATTAAATGCTACAGTTGTCTATCCAAGTTCAAAAGGAGAAGGAATAATCACTCAGAAAGTTTATACAAAAGTCAAGAAAATAAGTAAATCCGAATACAAGAACTTGACCCTCTGAATGCTTCTTTATGGATTTCGATAAATTAATTAATAACACACAGGTGCAATATCTGCTACAACTATACTAATAACCAGAGTCAAAGTTTACACAAGAACCTTTCCCCCCACACCATTTGTGCCAAGCACATAGTTTTCTACTGCTGGAAAATAAGGACTCCCTTGCAATATAAATTACTTCCACCGACGATAGTTGTAGACAGCACATTGTGGTTTAATATTGTGATTTAGATCCTAGATCCCCCATGTCATAAGTATATACACATGCGTGTTTGGCGGTGTATAACAAGGAAGATCTAAGTTACATACAATGCCAAAAAACACCTACCATTCATAGTCATCCATTACAAATTCAACCAAATTGTAAGCAAGGCTATGGTATAGATCCCCTATTTGGTCTCCATATAGCTCCTTGATAAGACGAACCTGCAAGAAAACAAAAAACACTCATATGTAATAGTGTCTCCTATATGTTAATAGAATGAATCAATGATACTGCAGGAGTAAGAACTCTAATATCCCTACTTCAACCTAAATTTGTTGAAGAAACATTAAGTACAGCAACAACAATAAGAAACTTGTTAGATATCCAACAACTTACAAATTTTATCATGTCTTGATTGCTAGTGGTAGAAAATATAACTTTGCTAGAATTGCAAAATTATTATACTCTTCCCACAGAATAAAACCAACTGCTTCAACTAAAAAAACTCTTAAACCATAGATAAGAACCACTTGATACATTTATTTAAGCCAGTCTCTTCGACTGGCTATTTACAAATAATCGTCTCTATTTCACATCAAAGCATGTTTTACTATGAAGTACCTATAGCGAGAAACTATGGAGCTTTGTTGCACAAATACATACATGGATACGGGATACAGACATTTTCAACTAGGTACAAAAGTAGTGTGATGCATAAAAACAGACACGGGTACGGATACGATACGGACACAATTTTGTCATTATTTTTCTATGTTTGGGTGCCAAAGGAATCGAGAAGGAAAGGAAAGTGATTCCCAATGGAAAGGAAATTAGTGGGGGAAATGGTTTCATCCATCCAAGCAAGGATTCACTTTCCCACCTTTAAGTATTCAATTTCCTTCCAATTTCCTTGGCATTTCCAAACACCGGAAAGGAAAACCAGTGGAAATTGCAATTTCCCAAAGAAAAGAAAATACCAAGCAATTGAGTTCCTTTCCTTTACTTTCCGTGAACCAAAGGAGGCATATTGGAACCAGCTACATTCACTCATAAGTTTAAACAGATACACTCTTTAGCTTATTTGTTCTATGTTTGGATTAAGTTAGCAACGACTTTATTCAAGCTTTTAAAAAGCGGCTGCTCCTCACTTTAGGCGGCCGCCTAGGCATCACGTGCATGTTGGCACCTAGGCACAAGGATTTAGGCAGATTGGTCTTGAGACGCCAGCCTAGCTACATGAGACGTCCGTCTTGAATGTCTCAGGCCACCTAATTCTGCCTTGGCCGCCTAATTCCACCTCGAATTGAACTCAACCCACATTAATAGAAAAAAATACTCAGATCCACCTTGGCCGCCTAATTCCACCTCGAATTGAACTCAGCCCACATTAATGGAAAAAAAATACTCAGATCCACGACAATTTCCAAGTCCAACCACATGAAATAAAATAGGAAAAAGAGACAAAGTCAGGTCCCTAATTTTCGATTTCTCTCTCCTACTCACCTCATCTACTTGTCTCACTTCTTATGTTCTTATTTTCCTGACGGAAGAGAGTTGTAGACAACTCAGATAGCATTTCAACTTGTATGTCTCGATATTAATATTATAAATATCATTGAAACAACATGAAAACCACACCAATGAACAAAGCCCAAAAATTACATCAAGTAGAAATAAAATATTAGGACTCAACACAGTCATAACACAAAATAAAGACCTGACAAACTGCATGCCTGTATTAACTTACCTGTTGCACGCTCCAAAATTTTAGTCTTTGAGGACCCTACCTCGCAAGCTTGAGGCCCCAGCTAGGCCTTTCAGAGCTTGCAGCATCGCTGCCTTAACAAGCTTGGGTTTATTCGAAAACATGTTTAGTTCCAAGTTATATTAGGAATAGGGACTTGCCACGTCCTATTATATAAATTCCTACTTTGAGTTGGTTTGTTTCCTTCCAAGAAGGATGCATCCAAGTAGGATGTTCTTTGAGTCCATGGATGAAGTTTCTTGGATCCAAGTAGAAGTTATACATAAAAGCAATAAACCTTTTTTATAGAAGGTTGGTGAATGGCTTATGGGTTCTCTCTTTGTGTTGATTGTGTGATGCAATTGTCAGTGGAAGTGGTTATGTTATTTTGGGTGTTAAGCCATGAAACAAGGTAATACCCCACCCTCTTCTTATTCTTTCGTTTTCATCTACCTCTCCAAGACATCTCATCCTTAATTCTTTCTTTCAAACCCAATATCATCCCATTTTTGCTGTTCCAGCACAAAAACGTCGTTGAAACCTTACAAACCCTTTAAAGTCCCCCCAAAACAGCCCAGATCTCGTATACCCACATCAGATCTCAACCCTAAAACCTAGACTTCGATTTAAACACCAACTCTTTTAGCCTCCAAAACCGGATTATGCAGTACACTCAAGGAGACTGTGGGAGCACTAAAATTAGGGTGTATAGTAGGTAAGTTGGGACGAGCTTCTGTTATATGATCGAGATATAGTGTGGTGTAGGGGCTTTAATCCTAGACCTTGTTAAACATGTACAAATAATTGCATATAAAGTGTTCAATCAAAAAATAATAATAATACTATTATGGATCTTTCTGCCCATGAATCCATATTAAAATACATTATAATTGAGGTTTTAATATATAAAAAAATAAGAAAGAAAAATGGTTGAGAAATTATACATGTGAGAGGAAAATGAAAGTAACCGAGTAAAACACCCTTTGTGAAAATAGAACAAAAATCTGTCAAAACAAAAAAAGGGAAGAGAAATAGGGGAAGAGATAGAGACTTATTGGAGATATCAACAACCGTCAGAGTATTGGAAGTCAATCTCGAGCATTGAGATCATTGGGCCTTGATAGATAGAAAAAAAGAAGTCGGTGCAACAGAAAGGACGAGAGAAAAAAAGAGAAATTTACCACATAGTGCCAAGAGAGAAAAGAGAGATCTACTTAACTGGGCATGGCTGTGAACTTGTTACCTTCGAAAATGAATATGAGATTTGGTGAACTAGGGGGAAAAAAGGGAAAGGGAAGGAAATTGAAAGGAGAAAGGCTATTGTTCTTCACTATTTAATATATTATATTAAATTATAAATAATATCAATAACTTTAACTTATTGGGCATGGGTCATATTTCAAAATCAAAAATAAATTGGCCTAGGTCGGGTCATATTTAAGGCAGGTCAAGGCCTTGGTGACCCAAGGCAACCTCACATGTCAAGGTGGTCGCATCCTGGTCGTGCCTAAATATTAGTTGCATAGGCATCCGAGGATCAAAATATGGCGCCTTCTAAAGCGCTTGATTAAAACCCTTATGAGAGCCACAAAAGATTCTAAAACGTTGAGAACTAATACCTTACTAAGTTGACAAAACTATGGATATGTTCTAACTCATACGTTCACTTAGCCATCATTAAAATAAAATGTATTAACTCTTTGACTAAAGAGGTTTATCTTTGTTTTCCTTTATACTAAAAGGGCATCCTAGTGCAACATGATAAGAACTTCTACTAATCCAAAATCTAGGAAAAGTTGATATGTACGTAGCCTTACTCCAAATATATAGAACTTGCATCCTACAGGTGTAATGTAATTTTGGGTGGCTTTATAAACACTCCAAATCGGTGAGTTTTGAGGGGTTTTATAATTTTATTCCATTTATATCCTCACCAAAAATATATAATTATAACTACTAATATCCTTCCCTATTTAATTTTATTCGTGTACAAAAATTTCAGAACTACTCGTTAGTGAATTACCAAGCATGGATTGGACCGGTTTAAAAGCTGCTATTTAAAAACCACCCAAAATCGGACCCCATCATAACCGCTCACAACCGGTACTCTAAAAACACCTCATAAGCGCTACGCCTACAATTTGCCAAGCATACCCTAAGACAAAATTGACATCTGAAGTGAAAAGTATTCGCCCTTTTTTTTCATCTCTCCTCAATAACCATTGTCCAGACCTTGTAGTATGGCTCATGACATGGACCTCTACCCAATAGTTTGTAGTTTGTACAGACCTTGTAGTATGGCTCATGACATGGACCTCTACCCAATAGTTTGTACAGTTTGTTTTTATTCCTCGTTCTTATAAATAAGTACACAAGTGCTCTTCATCCATTTGGTATTTTCTTAGTCTTCCTACCAATACAAACCCTATATCATTTCAATAGGAGTGTCATTCTTCAATTTCATTGACCTTAATTCTCAATAGCCCTTCCTTTCCTGAGTATCATTGTTTGCGGTTTCCTGGGGTTTCGTTGGTTTCAGATCGACGTTCGGAGTTCTTGGTTTCGGAAAGCTAAAATACTAATTATTTTACAACCTAGAAAAAAGAATTGATACATTTAGGAATTATTTGTTTTTTTTCTTGTTAGTTTTAAATAGATAATATTTAACATTATTGAATGATTACCAACAATAGATATTGTCGTTTACTTTAACTTTTTTTATACAAAGTATCTGTCATAATAGATAGTTTTAAGCACATAGTGAATTTATAGTATACAACTTTGACACTGATAACTTGTTACCATGTATCAAGTATCAACAAGGATTTTATCGACACATTGTAGAATGTTGATCTTCATCACACAATCAAATCATTGCCTTACTTCCTCCTCTTTTATTTTATTTTTTCTTTACAGAAATGACAGAGAAAGAACGCTGCAACTTTGGTATCAGCCGGTATGGTAAGGCTCAATATCGCATCGAACATGCCAAATCGGAAACTATATGGCCGATCTGACCGAGAAAGAGAGCTGCAACTTCGGGTTAAGTATCGCATCGAACATGCCAAAACGGAAACGATACAGCCGATATGTATTGGTATCAGCCAATACTGAGAACCTTGCTTTTGACTATAATTAATTCATGGTCTTTATAACTATGTGATTGTCATTAAATAATTAATGGTAACTGCATCTTTTGTTGAATTTTTGTTTCATTCACTAAGGATGTTTTTTCTTCATTCTTCGTAGAATTAACAATACCTATGCTCTAGTGGCTTTCCCGTGTCTTACTGAACTTGTATATAGCTACATCAATCACCTTTCTACATTGCGATATAAATTATCAGAGGCCTTACCTTTTTGTTCAATAACCATTACATTTTTAAGAAGGAAAAAAGATTCAAAATTAGTGTATTAACATCTCAAAGGCTACAAACATGAACAGGATTATGCATATGTAATGCAGAAATTAGTTACCTTGTTTACCATGAGTCATGCAATGATTGTCATACTTAAAAAATTTGAAGGGAAGATCACACAAATAAAAAGAAAGCCTCCCTACAATGTAAAATACCTGCTCTCTCCTGTCCACGTATGACTGCAATATTTCTCCAACATAGTCTATAAATTTCTGTGGAAAAATTAACCCATATAAGCTGATATCATTGATGATATTACATTATCACTAGAGAAGTTTAGAAGGGCTGATAGTTACAGTAAATTTGTGTAAAGAACTTACCTTCGCATTGGAAGAGAGGAGGTCGGTCTCAGCTTCACGTATTGGGAGAAAGAAGGGGATAGTATGTTCAATTACAGTCATTTTGTCAAGAAATGATTTGCTTTCAATAATACAATGGAAAGTGTCACATGGTTCTCCTGTAAAATAAAAGAGAAAATAATTGATACCGTAACAATACAAGAACTAAACAAAAGCACACCAATTATTAACCCATCAATTTGCAACTAACTAAAAAATTTAGGATACTGCTTGATGTGCATGCACAGAGCAAAGACGTGTGAACATACATACATGTGAGATTCTGTTAATACAGACAATTTATATAAGCATCAAAGCTCAGTCCCATTAAGCCAGAAAAGCTGTAACCTACATATTCCCATGGGTTTAAAAAGGGGGCAATGCTGCCCAAAAGTAAGCACAAAAGAGTAATCCTATAGAGCCAAAAGAAGATGACCAGCAGCAGGAACTCGAGATTTTCGAAGGCATTTCCGCATAACCCTTAGCTGCCTCAGGATATGACACTTCCTAGATCTTTGCCCCAAGATATGACCTTTCTGAAGGCTCCATTGCCCAACAAAAATGTTAATGACACCTATAATCATATACATGCATTGTGATCTGCACCTCGTTTCATATGGTCAATTATACATTTGAAGATATAAAAAAAAAAAGTGTGAGACTTGCTCCAGCATTGGCATGACGAGTAGCATTATTGTTAAGTCAGAAGCAGCACCTAATACACGATGATAGAGTGGGTAAAGAAGGCTAGTCGCCTCATAAAAAAAGCCCATGGGACAAAGACTACTATAATCTTTTCTATCTGATAACATTCTTGTCAGTTATCTAAAGAAATTGTATACTTGAAATAGATACCGGAAATATCTAGTTCTCATCTACACTTCAAGCAGATAAAGGAGTTCTCTAGCTCCCATCCAACTCATTAGGGGTTATCAAATCTGGAGGAACAATGCTATTTTGGAACTATTTACTACTTAACGACAAGGGAGGACCTTCATGTGTTAGGAACCACACAGATTTATTTTGTCTATCATCTGTCGTCCACAAACCTTTGTGATTCCTGCCGATCTTATGAAGCTGGAGAGGAGAAACACATAGCGACAGGCGTAGACATTGACTTGTGATGGGACAGCCCACTGTATGATTTTGATTTTTACCTGATTTGTTTTGCTATGTTAAGGTTTTTGTTAATGTTACAAAGAACATGGCCTTTTAAAAGAGCTGATTGAAGAAAAGGACTCAAATAGCCAACCCACCCCAAAAACCTTTCTTGTTGCCATGATAAAAAGATAAGATTCATCTTTTACCATTAATTGTCAAGTAACAAGTTGATGGATAGAGACAAAAGTGGTACAGCCATAGGAGCTAGGGTTTAAGTCTTATAGGAACAAGTGTTTACTATTTATTATATATATGGCACAATGCGAACACTTGTTGCTTGCATCATGGAGGATGCTGGTTAGGGTCATGGAAACATCATCTTCGTATATATGGGGGTAAAGCTGCGTACTTCTTGACCCTCCGTAGACCCTGCATAAGGGGCAGTCATGGCATTTGGACAACATTTAGTAGAAATAATGAATATAGAGCTAAACAATAGAATACTTAAAGATTCAGAATTAGTAGGAAAATTACGTACGAAAGGGTTTTGTTTCTTTGGTGGAAAGCATGGAAAACAGATGGAAAATGAAACCATTCCATGTAGGAAGGTAGGAATCAGAAACCATTTGTATACGATCATGGTTAATTTTCCTCACTCTATTAGGATTCAAATGCGCCAAAAACCAAAATGTAGGTTCTGCAAAAGTACCAAGAACTAGAAGACACAATGTAATAGCTCATGTTGATGGTAAGAGAAACCAAAGAGTTATCACCATCTTTCATATGGAAAAATCATTGGTCAAATTGGTGAGACTAAGGATAGTGTCCACAGAAATGAACATGGAGAAGTGCACCAGTTATTATGTATTATGTGAACCGCAGAATATCCTTGAAATTAGAAGAAATTATAGAGATGAACAAAGACCAGCTAGGTTGCATAGACACAGATTCAAATACAATATGCATTTGGAATACTATTTTTTTAAAATTCAGGGATACAGGTAGATCGTGGATACTGTTATATGAAAACATGAAAACTATCTATATACATTTAAATTTTTACACATTATGAAATTTAGGGAGAACTTTTAATTTATTGATGTGAATAAACATAAGCCTTGGTACATTTATAGGTGCAAGTCATAACATCCTCCCTTAGCCCAGGCGATATGGGACTACAGTGAGGTCTACAATAGCTTTGTATAGAGATGAGAAAAAGAAAAGGATTCTTGTAGAGGATCCCAAAGATTTGATATAAATGCTTTGTTTTGTTTGGTGACTGCTGTAGTTATGCCAACCACCAGAAGATACTAGAAAACTAGTATCTAAAAGTATGTGATTAAGATCTCTTTGTATAATCATAAGTTCAAAAGATCTGCGTAAATTTCCAGAAGATCGATCTAATATTAGCAGTGCAGTCACTTCACCATCCAAATAATCAATAAAGTATGTTCTTGCTCCCCCATGTTTATATATATATATATATATATATATATATATATATATATATATATACGGTAAAATGGGCCTGAGGTCGACCTCAGGCTGCTTTTCCTGCGCTCGCGAGCGCACGTCCGTCTGATCTGATCAGACGGCTGGAAAAAAAAATCGGAAAGGGCCCCGTCTATTTATCACTCCCTGCGGAGAAGAGGGGATCGCTTCAGATCCCCAAGCTGAAAAATCCCTGTGCGGCTAGGTTAAAATCCCGTGCGAAGAAGAGGGGATCGCTTAGGCTGAAGGAAAAAAAATTACATCCCGTGCGGCTAGGTTAAAATCCCACGACAGGCCGAGCGCAGGGAGGCAGGGGCGCATCTCGGCAAGTTCGCCCTCTTGCAAAGATCTCCTCTTACGCAGGAATTTCGCAGATCTGGGAGAAGAGGGGATCGCTTCAGATCTTACCCAAGCGAGTTGATCGAGAGAGAAGCCCTAATTTGATATCGGCTTATTCACTGTAGGGTAAGATCTGAAGATATTCATGATTTATTTGTGTAGGTTTCTTTGATGGAAATATTTGTCTTCACTGGAATTTTGCAGTACTTAATTGGAAGTTGTTCAAGTTGACAGCCACTAATAGGCTTTTCCAATGAATTTTTTTCGAAATTTCTCAATCCTCAGTCATTGTTCATTGTCAAACTCATTTTAATTTTGGGTTGCTTTAGGGTTTTGTGGGTACGGCACTATGAGTTGGTACCATTGGGGACTGTATTGTCTCAATACACATTGATTCAGGATTGAGCAATTGCCTCTGAATATTTTCTCAAATATCATTCATTTTCATTAACATCATTCTTTTGCCTATCAGCTTAACTCAAGTAGCTCTACATGTACTTCCATCTTCAATGGTTATTTGTATGAGTATCTGCATTAACAATATATTGAAACATTTTTCGAATTAAAAATTACAGGGTTTAAATTCACCAGGTGATGATGCCGGTGTTGTTTTTGACCTGTTTTGTCTGTTGTAAATCATTGTTGTACACACAGGTCAATGTTTTTTAATTCAAAATTCCTAAAATGTTGACCAACATTATTTCCAGCTTAACTAATATCTGGGAGTTCTTCAGAACTAACATTCTCTCAAGTAGTGTTTGTGTTTATGTTGTCAATGTATAGATTTTCAAGTTCAATAAATATGTGATGGAATTTTCAGCTTATCATAATTTTTGGATGATATTTTGTAGTTTGAAATGGAAAAAAATTATTATGTTGTGAAGAGTGGTAGGCAATGCGGCATTTATTTGACATGGGAAGAATACAAAGCACAGGTTTATGGATATCGTAATGCGGTGTATCACGGCTTCAACACGTATGAAGAGGCTATGGAGTGTTGGAACGGGCAATCCAATCCAATTCGTCCAGATTGGGGGGGTCGAGACATGTTCGCAGGCGTGGGTCAACGTCAAAGATTGGGTGCATCGGTTCATGTAGGAGAGTCGTCAAATCAAGGTGCGACGAGACATGATGTCAGAGAGGATATCAGTGAACGGGATATTGTAGGGCATACAAATGTAGAAAGGCGGCCTGAATTGTTGAACACATCTTTCGTTTATGGATGTGTAACAGGTGTTGCGGTGACCATTGTTGTGGAGGGGATACTTTTTACTTTAGTTGTCTTGGCTTATCTTATCTCAATGTAATATCAATTTCAAACTTATCAATGTAAAATGTATGTTGAGTTGGATAAAAGAGTTTTTCCAAATACAAGGCACAGGTATTGCATATGGCATATTAGTCTTCATGAAAATGAGCATATGATAAGTTTGAAAAAATTTCTCCCTCCCCACGATCGAGAGGGCCCCGACCCAACTGCGCTCGTGCCGCCTCCCTCGCCGGCGGTCCCTCACTCCCACACTGGTCCTCACTCTCTCGCCGGCGATCAACATAAGTTAGGGCTTCTCATATGCTCCAGCGCTCTCATCTCGCTAACATCCTGGGCCCTCTCATATGCCCTCTCTCTCGACGTTAGGGCTTCACTCTGAGGCTTCTGTCTCCGGCGCCATACATTTTATATTGATAAGTTTGAAATTGATATTACATTGAGATAAGATAAGCCAA
The DNA here is from genome assembly GCA_029216955.1 of Iris pallida. Taxonomy (NCBI): domain Eukaryota; kingdom Viridiplantae; phylum Streptophyta; class Magnoliopsida; order Asparagales; family Iridaceae; genus Iris; species Iris pallida. The sequence goes on from JANAVB010025440.1 coordinate 227,101, forward strand.
GACAACTAAAGTAAAAAGTATCCCCTCCACAACAATGGTCACCACAACACCTGTTACACATCCATAAACGAAAGATGTGTTCAACAATTCAGGCCGCCTTTCTACATTTGTATGCCCTACAATATCCCGTTCACTGATATCCTCTCTGACATCATGTCTCGTCGCACCTTGATTTGACGACTCTCCTACATGAACCGATGCACCCAATCTTTGACGTTGACCCACGCATGCGAACATGTCTCGACCCCCGGATCTGGACGAATTGGATTGGATTGCCCGTTCCAACACTCCATAGCCTCTTCATACGTGTTGAAGCCGTGATACACCGCATTACGATATCCATAAACCTGTGCTTTGCATTCTTCCCATGTCAAATAAATGCCGCATTGCCTACCACTCTTCACAACATAATAATTTTTTCCCATTTCAAACTACAAAATATCATCCAAAAATTATGATAAGCTGAAAATTCCATCACATATTTATTGAACTTGAAAATCTATACATTGACAACATAAACACAAACACTACTTGAGAGAATGTTAGTTCTGAAGAACTCCCAGATATTAGTTAAGCTGGAAATAATGTTGGTCAACATTTTAGGAATTTTGAATTAAAAAACATTGACCTGTGTGTACAACAATGATTTACAACAGACAAAACAGGTCAAAAACAACACTGGCATCATCACCTGGTGAATTTAAACCCTGTAATTTTTAATTCGAAAAATATTTCAATATATTGTTAATGCAGATACTCATACAAATAACCATTGAAGATGGAAGTACATGTAGAGCTACTTGAGTTAAGCTGATAGGCAAAAGAATGATGTTAATGAAAATGAATGATATTTGAGAAAATATTCAGAGGCAATTGCTCAATCCTGAATCAATGTGTATTGAGACAATACAGTCCCCAATGGTACCAACTCATAGTGCCGTACCCACAAAACCCTAAAGCAACCCAAAATTAAAATGAGTTTGACAATGAACAATGACTGAGGATTGAGAAATTTCGAAAAAAATTCATTGGAAAAGCCTATTAGTGGCTGTCAACTTGAACAACTTCCAATTAAGTACTGCAAAATTCCAGTGAAGACAAATATTTCCATCAAAGAAACCTACACAAATAAATCATGAATATCTTCAGATCTTACCCTACAGTGAATAAGCCGATATCAAATTAGGGCTTCTCTCTCGATCAACTCGCTTGGGTAAGATCTGAAGCGATCCCCTCTTCTCCCAGATCTGCGAAATTCCTGCGTAAGAGGAGATCTTTGCAAGAGGGCGAACTTGCCGAGATGCGCCCCTGCCTCCCTGCGCTCGGCCTGTCGTGGGATTTTAACCTAGCCGCACGGGATGTAAATTTTTTTTCAGCCTAAACGATCCCCTCTTCTTCGCACGGGATTTTAACCTAGCCGCACAGGGATTTTTTCAGCTTGGGGATCTGAAGCGATCCCCTCTTCTCCGCAGGGAGTGATAAATAGACGGGGCCCTTTCCGGTTTTTTTTTCAGCCGTCTGATCAGATCAGACGGACGTACGCTCGCGAGCGCAGGAAAAGCAGCCTGAGGTCGACCTCAGGCCCATTTTACCGATATATATATATATATATATATATATATATATATATATATATATATATATATATGATTTCATGCTCCTTTTCCCAACCCAAAGCAATTTATGACTTCAGCTTATTAGTTAGGGTAAAACCAATTCAAAATACCCACATCTAGTGAAAAAAGAGTTTCAGGTGATTACCAGCAAAATATGTTTCATATTGTATGCCAATCCTTGCACCTTCCAAACAACAAATTACCTGCAAACAAAGATAATAATCTGTATAATTAGTGCCCAATTTTTACCAAAAAACAATTTATGCCCACAAAGGGACTAAACTGTACAAGATTGTTGCTATTGTCTCCAAAGATTTAGTCTCTGCAAGATCTCTTCAGAAAGCAGATATAACACTGAAATGCCAAGGTGCGACATTGCTGAATTTGCATGAACTATGATAAATCAAACATCTCCCAAAATGCAAAAGTTTTTCCAGATAACAATTAAAATAACCTAGTACATATTTTAGGAGAACAATTGAACAAGGATGGTACCACTAATAATCATAAAGCTGAAATTCACTTTCACAAACTAAACTATAACTTGAAAGGGGTTCTTATTGCTTTTGGAGGTGGTGACAAAAGTCATGATTAATAAAAAATAAATAAATAAATTATCACCTCTTCCTCTATGGTCTATTTCCTTCTATTTTGCTTTTACTGTAGGTTTCGATCAAATATAATCACGGATTCTTTCCTTTGCATATGCCACAAGGTTGTAAAAAGTGATAGCCGCTAGTTAGGCAGGCACCCACAGCCTAGCACCTAACACGCCTAGGCGGCCGCCTAGATCTAGGCGGTTCAAAAAAAAATCCAAAAATCCTACTGAAAATTGTAGAAAAAGTCATAAACCCAAAAACATGCATACTTGGGCGTCGGAGGGGACTAGGCGGGCGCCTAGGGACATCGGGCGGGCACCGGACGCCGCCTAGACCGCCTTTTAGAACAGCGATATGACACCCTCTGATTTGTTTTATTTACGATAATAACATTCCTAAATAACTTCCATGATTAATAATAAATAAATAAATAAATTATCACCTCTTCCTCTATGGTCAATTTCCTTGTATTTTGCTTTTACTATAGGTTTCGATCAAATATAATCACGGATTCTTTCCTTTGCATATGACACAAGGTTGTGAAAAGCGCTAGGCACTAGTCGGGCAGGCACCCACCGCCTAACGCCTAGCCCTAGCCCGCCTAGGCGGCTGCCTAGATCTAGGTGGTTCAAAAAAAAAATCAAAAAATCCTACTGAAATTTGTAGAAAAAGTCTATAAACCCAAATTGTGTTGAGCAAAAAACATGTTCCCCTGAATTTCGCAAAATCTGACAATGAAGTCATTTAAATTCCAATTAGGGTCTGGAAAAATGAAACCTCATGAAAACAAACAAGGTCTTATGCTATCTCAGCTGTTTGGTAACATGAAACCCAAAGAAACTTGGACTTCATTAAGTCTCAAAAGTGATGGGCTATCCCCTTTAATACCTAAACTTTTGTACCGTGCATTTTGTGGAATAGAAGTCGTTGAAATCTCAGTACATTCATATACATTTTATTATTTATCAAGAAAATATTAAATGGGTTTCACTTTTCTGCAATGGATTTGATTGTTTTATTCCAAACAAGCTTTTGACCCATAACGGCCGCAGTTTAAGAAAATGCAGAACGTCAATGATTTGAGTTCAAAATAAAGTTTTGTACCGTGCATCGAGATAATCATGTTTTAAAGAATATAAGGATTACATTTCACGCAATCCCGAAATCTTTAAACATAGATCAAGTGAGTCACACCTTGTCGACTACTGGTCACGAAATTCTTTTGTGGAGCTTTCTTATGCTTCATAACCGACACACACACACACACACACATATATATAAAGTGTTCGAGATATCAGATATCAATAAATATATAATATGTTATATATTATATATACTAAATTTGCAAATATATATATATATATATATATATATATATATATATATATATATATATATATATATGATATATCGATCCTATTATATATGTTTGAAGAAAATTTGCATAAAACACACTACCCAAACTTCCATTAGTTCCTCTCCATATCATCAAAAGTGTTTTGATCCACCAAAATTTACAAAAAAGTCAGAATTAACGATTCAGAATTAAAAAACAAAAGAACCAAAAAAACAAAAAAGGAAGGGAAAAAAAGAGCAGCAAGTTCAGAATTAAACAAAAAGCAGCAAATTCAGCAAATTAAATCTCTACAAATCTCTGCTTTTGCTTTCTCCAAAACAACAGTAAGATCGAGAGAGAGGCGGAAGAGCTTATTCGAATTGGTGGCCGACTGGAAGCTCCTCTTGCAAGCAAGAGAGAGAGAGAGAGAGAGAGAGAGAGAGAGAGAGAGAGAGAGAGTTGCAGCTTGAATTCGATCAGGGAGAGACAGACAGAGTTAGGGTTAGGTTTTTAGTTAAACGGGTTGTGTTTTCAGTTAAACGGTATAATAATCCAACCTGGTCCAACTCGGAAACTCATCCAAAACCCATAAAAACCGATATATTCAAATAATCGGTAATATCGATGACCGACATCGTATTGGCTGGTATGTCGGGTTTCGATTTCAACTAATATACTGGCCGATGTTTGTTAAAATGCTATGCATCCCATATATGGCTGATCCTGATATATATTGTTTTAACCTCAAAGCGATATATCGGCTGATATTTACGATTTCTCGAACACACACATATATATAGCTTTATTGTTACCAACTTAGCTGGAACTCATGAGGTTTCATTCACCCAAACAAGGACAATTTCGTTAAGTTTCATGCAACTCCAGAAAGCTCCATTTTATAGTTTCATTGATTTGTGTTGAGTAGAGGGTACTTAGACCACACAGTAGCTTATGAAAGGCATACCTACCTTTGCATTGTAGTTGCTTAGGAAATTAATGTTATGGGGAAACACATACAAAAACCATATCTCAAATTTAATAACATGAATTCATGGATGCTCCTTATATAATCTTAAAACAAACATTCCAAGTGATCAATGATCTATTGATTCATACAGAAGACGACTTGGAATTGCAGAAAACTAAGCCATTGAAAGAAAAATGGAGAGGTAGGAAATTAGAATAGAAAATGCAAGAAATTCCAAGAGGGAAATAAGGGGGAAGACGTTTTCAAATAGTGTAAGGTTTTTTTTTCCACATCAAATGGCATATTCCAGAACAGTGCAATCTAAAGAACTTACAGACAGAAGATAAAACTGCAATATGACTTCTTAATTACATAGAAATTCTCCATCAACAGTCTCAATATTGGATAATATGGAATTTGCATAACAATGTGTCAAAACCATGTGAAGTTAACTAACCATACATGTTTCTATGTTGAAACTTATAATTATTGCAAATAGTTAAAGCATAAACCTTTCATGCCAATATTATTACTTTCCATCAAAAAGAATATCTAAATATATTTATTGCTAATAAGTATATAAAAACACCATTCCAACTGTCAATAACCTTATTTCCAATCCTATAAGTAACGTTTGCCTGAAAATGAGGGTCCACCGGCATGTCCGCCTGGTTCGACATTGCCTTCCTATCAGCTTCCATGTGAACCTGGTTTACCAAATTAAGCCAATCCATTAGCATCATTCATCTCCTATGAAACATAAGCTCAATAACCACTACTCATTTGCAAAGTGAAGTATTAAGATTTGAATTGCATTAGTCAATTAGAAAACACCCAACTAGAAACAGTTTTCTGGCCAACATGAATTACATAGTGTAAAAAAATATTAAATATGGAATAATATTGTAATAATCCAGTGAAGAATAGGAAAAGACAATACCTTCTCCCTGATAGTAGCTACTAGTCCATCATTCCACTGTTCACCTTCCAAAGATATTTCTGCAGCACAAGCAGTTCCATTTCAGAAAGTACAGCAGTTACACATTTTGGCCGAATAGCAAATCTTTGTTTCGTGCTTATTTTTGTGAATATATACGCCAAGAAGTCAGAAATACATGAGTTCAACATTGTACTGATCCAAGTAAGGAACTTCCTTCGAACAGGAAAAGAGGAGAAGTAAAGAAAGGTTTAAAGGGTGAAAAAAAAGTAGGTATCAAAAATGAGAATTTTGCGAACAAAAGAAAACTGACAAAAACGAGAAATGAGAAAGAATGTCTAAAACAACAAAGCTGTTATACCATATTTTTGGGATCCGCTACTGAATCATTTATTTTCTATTTCTTTGTTGTGTTGAAGCCTTGAAGATCATGTCCTGTGTAACATTAGTAAAAAGCATATTCTTCTTTACGGCCTAGATCCAACTTTCGCAAGCCCACCTCTGGTTATAGATGCACTTTTAACTATTATCTTATAGCATCTCGTAGCTCGTGTATTTATTGGTCTACGTTGCACATGTGGAACCCACTTAAGACAACTTATTCTCATCTTATCCTTAGTTGACACCACCTCTAGCTTCCAATAAATACATTTTTCTCCCTTGTTTTCAATGTAATATCACTCATCTATATTAGCGTTCTCATTTAAGCTACGCTCATTTTCTGGACATATTTTTTAATTCCTCGACACTTTGAACCATAAAGCATGCATGGCTACTCTTACAATTGTCCAGCTAATTTTCAAATTAATACCTTGAACTTTCTCTTTCATGCACTTTAATACCATGATCCTTTTGTTGTTCACAATGATAACTTGAACTTTTTAAGTAATTTCACTTCTAAGCAACTTAACTTTGTTGTTCACAATGCTAGATTTAGGACGGACAATCATAACCCTAAAGATCAAAAAAAAAAAATACATCTCCAGACACTAACTTAACCACCACCACCACCATCTTCCTCTTTCCTCATCCCTAACCCTAACCCACCACCAATATTTTCTTCCTCCATAAACCCTAACCAACCACTTTCTAACCCACCACCACTATCTTCTAACTCCTGCCTAAAACATATATTAAACCCATAGCAACTATCTTTTTCCTATTTGCTCCTTGTCATGCCCCAAAACCAACTTACACAAGGACAATATAAAAATAGAGCACTTTCTATCATACCTCCATTATTTATATTGTAATACAAATCAAAACATTCTCCAATTAGATAAGCCGCAAGTGGTATTCTCACAAACACACTCAAATATTTGTCATAAAGGCCATCAAAACGCTTTCCGACCATCTTTGTCCGCAATATTATACATAAAAGGATTTCAACTTCTAAACTTAATTATCTAAGATTCTAAATAAGAACTACTAACAAAGTAGTAAAGAGGTACTGGCGATTCACAACAATTGAGTCGCTCGTTCTGCCAAATGAACAGTAGGACCTCAAATCTCTACTCTGAAAGTTGTGGAAAGGTGTGGATGAAGGAGTGAGGACTCCGCAGCTCGTCAGTATAAAATCTTATCTAGCACTACTTTATGAAAGCATATATATTCAGAATAAATCAATAATATACAAAACATAGAAACATAATAGATATCAAGTCTTAATATGACAAGTTATGTTATGAAGTTTTATCTCTAGATATTTGTAAAAATATATGCAATGATATTATACAGGCCTTAGGATTCAGTGTGGTAAATAGTCGAGTCATACTCTAGCTTGCAGCATGTCACAAACGCAAGTCAATTGATCCACCAATTTCCTAGGGATAAAATACAGTCGGAAATAATAATCGGCCACCACAAGAGGTAGATGGGTGAATCAAACGTCTCAATTGTATACAGGGCTCCACCAAATTATTATGACTTGACATCATGATATTGGATCCACAACATATGCAACATGTCCCAAAAATATGTGAATTATATAACATGTTAAATTATTACTAGTTCACAACAAGACGAGACATATGCATGTATATCATCTTCTCTTTCAGTAAGAACATGCAACTTTTGCAATTTGGAAATAATCCACAGATATAGTTTTTTCCAACAAGAATCATATGATATAAGTAACACTATTCATAGAATTTGATTTTATACACAATAAACATGTAAAATATTAAATAAAGCAACCAACTTACCTCAAAGTAGTATAACCAAAACACTAGCAGTCCACAGATTACTCTCATATGGACTCTACTCTCTCATATAGACACTACTGACTACAGTTCAAAAATCCCTCAATAATTCTCCTTCCGAAATTAATGTTGGACTATGATATGAAACCCTACACTGTGACAAGCTCCTTCTTTCTCTCTCTCTCTCTCTCTCTCTCTCTCTCTCTCTCTCTCTCTCTCTCGACATTCATCATTTACACTCTCTTGGTATTGTTTCTACCCTTCTCTCTCTCTCTCTCTCTCTCTCTCTCTCTCTCTCTCTATATATATATATATATATATATCTTGTTTATAGGTTGTAATAGCTTAGGGGTGTGTCCTTTTCAAGTAAGTGATCGCTTATGCTCTCTTGAGTTGACATTTCTTGTTGGTGACTTACTCAAAAGTGATGACTCATTAAATAAATACCACATTGCACTTACCTTCTTTCATTCTTATTATGAATATTACACATTGTTGCTATATAGCCCCTATAACTTGCACGTGTAGCAAAAACATTATCAAAGTTAAGGACTATGCATTGTGCATTAACTACCATGTAACTCATACTTGTTATAATTATTGAAGATGATCCAAGTAAACAGATATTAGGATATTACATCCACCCTAAACCCTAACCCGCCACCGCCCTATGTTGTATTATGCGTGAGGCAAGGCGAGGCGACAAGGCTGTCGCCTCGCTTAGTGGCGCTTAAACGGCGCTTAGTTAGCGCCTCACTTCTTTTTTTGCTCCTACATGTAACATACTCTATATAGTATATACACATAATTTTTAATAATTTTTTTTCATACAATCCTACTAGTATATGCATGAATAACATTACCAATTATCAATCAAACAAAATAACAATATAAATACTAGAATTAAAATGCAAACTAAAATCCACACAATGCATACATACTACATAGTCATCAAAATAACACCAAACATAAAAGTTCTCTAAAGTTCCTACTTAAAGTTTTCCAGCTATCCAACTATGTAAATAACAAAAGATTCGGTTCAGTTTACTAAAAAAATCAAAAAATCGTTAAGCGACGCCTAAGCGCGCTTAAGCGCTGATCGCTTTTCTGGGGCAAAAATTCATTAAGCGAGGCGCCCTAATTCTAAATCTCGCTTGCTTAAGTGCGCTTTTCATAATATAGCCACCATCATCTTCTTCCTCCTTCCTTGTCCCTAAATCCTTACCAACCACTACCATCTTCTTCTTTCCCTCCCTCACTTGCTAGTCTCGCCATTATTCAACCCTTCTTCCTGCGGTGTTGACCGTGCTGGCGTGCTCCCTCCCTCTAGTGGGTGGGTGGGTGGGTGGGTAGGAGGTGGATGAAGAAAACTAACGGGGTTATATTCGTCGTTTTATAGAGTCCATGGGGTCGAAGTGATAATAAAAAAATCTAACGTATTATTGTGAACAAAAAAGATCATGGTAGTAAGGTGAAAATAGGACAAAATTCAAGGTAATAAAGTAAAAAAAAAAAATAGCTTGTCCTATAGAATTCTCTTTTTGACTTCAAGATTTGGGAGAAATCTTGCAACATCTGTTGCGGCAATTGGCTTTACTTATGTCAAGTCAGAAACTGGACATATTCCAACTACCACACATTTGTTCCAATAACACAACTTAAATGGGACAAAACACTCCCTTAATTGAGAAAAAGGAACGGCAGCAGCCATTAGGCATGGCTGCTATTTTAAATTGATATTGATCTGAAGATTTTGTTATAACTGTCAGGTTTCCCCAGCCACTTGCTAGTCACAATGCAGCGTGCATGGTTCTTATTGATGATAAGATGACTACTAGAAGATGTCATGTCATTCGTAAGCCTTTGATATCAGATGATAACCTGTAGTTCAAATTTCAATGAGCATTCAGGTTATGCCACTCAGCAGCCAGTAGATCAAGAAGCACAAAACAACATATAGCTCGCCATACAAAATCCTTGACGATCATTCAGTGAGACTGTCTTGAACACTCTCTCCACCTTAAGAAAGGTGGAGATACTAAAGATCAAGATGACATTCTAAGTCCTACCTGATCCTAAAATCAAAACCCGCAAAGCAGATGAACTCGTCTTCAGTGGTTCCCAGTTTACGAAATATTAATGAAGGCTGGTCTCAAATTACCGCTACAATGGACATCATAAAGTTTCTCAGCTTAGTTCTATGATATGGACTCAGCACTTTTGGAGAATTGCATATCTTTCCTTTATCAGCAAGTATGGGACATGGTTTCAGAACATACTTCACTGCATAGGTAGAGAATTCTGATAATACTGGTCTGATATCCTTTAAGATTCAAATTTCCTGATAACATCCAGAAATATTAAGAACCAATCAAGCCATCTTGGTCTACTCTAAGATTTTACAATAGAAGGAAACTGATCAACAGCATTCTTTCATCCTTAGGGGGCGGAATAAAAAGTATATCTCGGCATTTCCTAGAATCCTTAGTTGTATGGCAAGAGACCATAGTTGATGGCCAAAAGAAGAGATCACTCTCTCAAGGAAAAGACAAACCAAAGGGCTCGCATTAATGCTTTTGATTGTCATAAAGCAGTAACAACCAAATTAACGATAGATAAACTACTGCTCTAGGATCTTTACTGCAAGCAATATATATCCTTGCTCAGCCTCCTTTTGATCAAAAAGTTTTCATCTCCTCATTATGGTCAAAATTATCACATTGAAACATATCGAACGAAGAGATAAATATCCCATCAAAATCTTAGTTCCAAAGACAAATTTACCAGGATACATATCCCTCAAAATGGATGTGGGTCCAGGAGATCCTATCGATGTCACAAGTATCATGCTATTATATCATGATTGAATCTTGCCAAATGTGCCGGTAGCAATATCAGGTCTAAGAAGCAATGGCAAATACAATTGGTACCAGTATATGGATCTGGGAATCCTACAAATAAGGACTTGCATCTCACTGAGAATATCAAGAACTTGGACATATTAGGCTGAGATAACTGAGATCAGGATAAGATTATTCAACAAAAGAGTGCTAAAAGAGAGAAATTATCCCTTCCACTGTGAATATTATAAGATGTGTGCAGGGCATCTGCAACAAAAGGAGAACTCGGCAAGCACTTTTGTCCCTACAGATAGCCGAGATTCTGAAAACGTCAAGCCTTGTAAAAGACCCCATGCAAGACCGAACTCTTCCACTTCCTAGAGTCTCGTCCCGGAAGAGAACATACTTGTCATGGCTCCATATCCAATTCTGCTCTATTTCTTGGACCGGCATTGAAGAGCCATAGGACCGAGAACACAACAGTAAGAAGTACTCAAAAATCCAATGTCTACTCAAATAGGGTTTGGGTTTCCAAAATAAAGCTGAGATCGTTCGTGATTGTGAGTAGGGCTTAAATATGACCTCATCCAAACTAGAAACATCATAAATGCCACATATAAAAATCTTTCTGTATATTTTGAATGCTCTATCAAATCAAGATGACCAAGACTTGATATTGCTTCTTCAATATGTATCATGTGAAAACCATTTGATCATACTTCAAAAAAATCATATATATGATCCTAAATGATAGCTTACATATCTTGAATCAAAGTAATTAATGTTAAAACAATATTTAAATAACTTAATATACAACTATATGAAATACATATCCGACCTGAATCCAATTGGAACTTGGAAGGACTAAGAATTGAGTCAAATAAAAACCCGAAAAAGCTTATAGAACTCGAGTTTGGACGTCACAATGAATTGATATGGCAGCAGCCTATATACAGCCATACATAGGGCTGAAAGCTAGTCAGATATTGCTTTATCCATGTCAACATTCTCAAGATGGTAGATCTAGTTTTGAGAATATTGTGCCACCCGAATACCCCCATATTCGTTCACGTTAGATGATTTAGATACTTAGAGAACAGATCAGGACACTGTTCGTGTTTTATTCTCAAAGAACAGTAAATCGTAAGCAATAACTCTTATGGCTGGCACTTTAGTGTCTAACTAAAGTGATGAAACCAAAACTATACAAGTACAGTTCACGCAATAACAGGTTGTAATTTCAAGTTGTCATTGAGCCGTGAAGTACTCAACCATATATAACTATGCCAAGAAAAAGCACATACAACTAATGAATACAAGAAAGATTTCTTTGGAAAAGCAATACTCAGGAAAGAAAAAGTGATAAACCGACCTTCAGTCTGAGTAACTCGTGCAGCTTCAAATTCTTTTTGCAAACGCAGGAAAATCAACTTGTCAGAGTCCCTGTTGTTGCAATAAAAAACTTAAATTAAAAGGCAAATCAGGCAAACCAGAGAACTATTTTGTAAATAGTCTTCCTAGTTTCTTCCCAGAATTTTTAAGCTTTAACATGCCTGCTTAATTAAGGTTACCTAAATATACACTCACCACAATCTCCCGTGTCTATAAAGGGAGGAAAAGGTACCAAGAATTATCAAAGATGTTTTTATGGATAAGGTGATTTGTGTAATTACTGCCTTTATTGGAGGCATGTCTATCTGCTGCCAAGCCTAAAATCCTAAGATTCTTCCAGCTTGACCCAAATAAAGACTATGACAAAGTAAACTGCATCCTGTGTTTTTCATCAAGATGTCAATGTTGGACATAAATGGTTAGGGTTGTTGTAACATTTCTACCTAGCTATCTTTGCCAGCGGACTTCTCCTAACCATTTCATGTATATTAAAAGGGAAAAGTGCAAAAGAGACTTTTATCAAGGAAATAATTATTGCTCAAGAAACTTACATACTTGCTCAACCTACTGAAGTTACAACTTACAAGAGCAAAGATTGATGCCAACCTTGTGCGAGTGCCTTGTGGTGGCTGAACGAAGCTTATTTCTTTTCTTCTCGTATAAATACTAGGACTTAAGTGCTTGGACACTTAATGACAGATGTTAGAGTCGTTGGTTCCATGTTCTCATCTATTCATAACAAGAGGAAACATTTTTTACTTGCAACAGCATCCCTAATATGATAATATGATTCTCCCGTAAGGCTCCATTTGGCAAATGGAAACTTTAGGAAACTTAAAAAGCTTAGTTTCTTTTGGTTTCTAGAAACCACGAGAAACATTAAAAAACTAAGTTTTCTAAAACAACGTTATTTGTTTGCTAACAATGTTGTTAGAGGCGACGCCTAGGCAACCAAGGTGTACAGCTAAAAATATATGTCGACTCGCTTTGTGTTAATTTTTCCTGTTTTGACGATGGTCGTCTGGGCATGCCTAGGCGACCGCCTAGGGGTCGCCCAGGGGAAAGACAAGACGGGTTTTAGGTGTTAAAAAAATTCACATGTGATAGGTATAAATGGAATTTTCATAATGAGATTTTTAGAAGGTTTTAAATAGAAGTTCTAGGGCATTTAGGGTTCGGTATTGCAAAAAAGAAAGAAAAAAAAAAGGTAGGGTGAGAGAGACGACAAAAGGAAGGGTTCTTCATCTCCTCCAAGCCTCCAAGCTCCCTCCAACTAGAAATCAGGTAGGTTCTTCTTCTTTTTCCCTCAGGTTCTTCTTCTTCAGATATTATTCAGGTAGGTTCTTCTTCTTATTCAGAACCAGTAGCTCAGTTCTGCCATTAATGGCGAATTGAGTTTATGTTTTTCTAAGTTTTAATTTTTTTTGTTTACATTTCTCTTTTTCTTTATTCAGTTCTGTTTTCGGCATAACCAGCAGCTCAGCTCGCCATTAATGGCAGAACAAGGTTCAAAGTATCGGTATCGGAATCGGTATCGGACTATTCCTATGAGTATCGAGATCGGCGGTATCGGCAATATCGGAGGTTTCGGATCGGAGTATCAGATTTTTTTGTATCGGAAAACAAATAATTATTAATAAATTATTAACGTTTTAGAAAATATATTTCATACATTTAGGCATAATTTTAATATTTATAGTGTTGTTTCTTAATAATTTTGAAATTAAATGAAGTAGTAGTCATCCTTGATTTACATAAGATAGATAAGTTTTTTTCTTTTACATGTCTTTATAATCTTTCTATGCTTTTACACCCTTGCTGGTTGGTCTTTTTCGTTCAATTTTTTTGGCCAAATTGACCGGAAAAGAGACCCCCCAATGTCGGTATCGGTGAGTATCGGGTGTCGGTATCGGATAGGGACATGCCAAACCGTATCGGTATCGGCCGTATCGGATCGGTATCGGCCGATACTGCGAACTATGGGCAGAAGTGAGCTGATTTAAAGTTTGAATTTTTCTTATTGTTAAGTGTTAACTTTTTCTGATTTTTTTTCCTAGGGTGTACATTATCTTCTACTTCTACTCGTGTGAAATTATCAAAAGATCTAGGGTGGGACTATGGACAACCATTACCTAATGATAGGAGTAGTGTGAGGTGTAATCTATGTCAATTTATAACAAATTGTGGAATTAATAGGCATAAGTATCTTGCTGGTGGTTATTTAGATATTAAGGTAAGCTCCAAAGTCCCTAAAGATGTTCAAGAAATAATTAGAAAGTATATGGTTGATCAGAAAATTAAAAGGGAAGAAAGAGAGATTAGAACATACTTCAATTGCAGGGTTAATGTATATGAAGGTGATAGTAGTACACAAGCAAACAGAGATGATGAAGAGGTTGAACAATTGGCAAGTAATAATCCAAGTTCAAGTATTGGTACTAGTAATTTGGCTCATAAATGGCCCAAGCAAAAAGGTCCCATTGATAGCATGTTTCTTCCAACTTTTGATAAGCTTGTCCAAAAGGCTCTTGATAATGTTCATAGAAAAAGGGCTAGGAACAATACATATGATTACATTGCTGACCTTTTTTATGAAAATGGACTTTTATTTAATGTTGCAAAGAGTTATAGTTTTACTAAAATGCTTGCAATAGTTGGACAATTTGGTGAACGTCTAAAAGCTCCATCATACCATGAGTTGAGGTTTACGATCTTACAGAGGAAGGTGAAAGCTATGAAGAATGCATAGACGCATTCAAGGTTCACTGGAAGATTTATGGGTGTTCTATTATCCAGATTGGTGGACAAATGGAAGGGGCAGAACTCTCATCAATCGTCTAGTAAATTGTCCTAAAGGAACATTTTTTGAAATCAATTAATAGTTCTAAATATGTCGAGGATGCAAACCTTATTCTCTGGATGTTGAAAGAAGTTATTGAAAAAGTTGGTGAGGATAATGTTGTACAAGTAAGAGTTGTCTATTAATTAATTTAAATTACAATAGTAGATAATTATCTACTCATTTAATAACTTGGAATCATGTTTTTTCTTATGTAGGTTGTCACAAATAATGCATCTGAGTTACAAATTTGCTGAGAAATGATTGATAGAACAAAAGAACATATTTTGGACTCCATGTGCCGCACACTGTGTTAATTTGATGTGTCAAAAAATTGTTGGACATTCAAAGGTGGATGATGTTGTGAAGGAATGCAAGACAATTTTGATATTTATTTACATCATACTAATGTTCAACATATGATAGAAACATTCACGGGTAATAAGGATTTAATGAGGCATGCAGTAATGGAAAGCATTTTCAATCAGAATACAAGTCTAAGGACAATACATTCGGAGGACTAGACGAAGAGCAAATAGGTGACAACAAACTGAGGGGAAGAGAGTGACTAAGATAACTAAGAAATCATCCGTTTGAAATAGGTTGCACTTTGCTTTAAAAGTGCTTGCTCCATTGGTGGATGTTATTCGAATGATGGATATGGAGGAAAAAGCCTTGCATGGGTTATATTTATCATGCAATAGAAGACTACAAATATAAGATAATAGCTAGTTGGGGGGAGTGACAGTGGATTTTTGAATGAAGTATTGATGATTGTAGGTCATCGATGGAGGTGGATCAACTCCATCGACCTTTGCATGCAGCATGCAGCTAGCTATTATCTTAATCCTAGCATCTATCTTAATAATCATAGAGAACGGGATTCGGATTTGGAAGGTAATACTACAATTAAAAAACATTATTTGATGCAATTAAGAAGCTAGTTCCGAATTTAGAACGACGTGATAAAATTATTGATCAATATCAATTTATCGGACAACTAGAGACATAATGGGTGACCCAACAGTCGTAAGGAAAAGAAGATTACTTGGGAAAGTGAAGTGCCATAACTTCAAGATTTTGCAAAAAAAGAGTACTCGATCTTACTTGTGTTGTATCTCCATGTGAAAGAAATTGGAGTTCATTTAACAACTAAGACAAATTGATAACTATTTCTTTTTTGAAGGAAAAAAAACAGTAGTTTAGTAGGTAACATTAAATTATTTATAACTGATTTTTCGTTTCTTTTTCTAAATATCAACTACATTCCAAGAAAATGAATATGCTAGTGTATCAGAAGTTGAATGACCTTATATTTTTTTTCCAATAAAACACCAAGCTGAAAGTTCATTACTTGGACCGAACTAGCTTGGCAGGAAGAAATACAGATCCAATTGTCTTGAAAGGTATGTAAGAGTGTGAAGAGTGGCTTGTTCCTTATGATGCATTCAATAATCGTATAGGTGACACTGATCTTACATATAGGATTGTTAAAGAGGCTGAAGGAAATTAGGAATATGGTCCTAGGACGTGCATAAGGTCATATAAGAGGAGGAGAGCACAAGAACAGCAAAGCCAAAGCCAAATGAAGGGAAAGATAATTCAAATTATCAATCAAAATTCAGATTCAGAATCTGAGGATGATAAAAACATAATTAGATATGGGGCAAGCCAATGAGAACAAGGAAAACTCTAGTTATGATGGGCCTCAACCAGCAACAGAAGATAATTTAGACTATTAGATATTAGAGTAGAGAGTGAGAGTAAATGTGAGAGTGAGAGTGGGAATAGAGTAGTAGACTAGTGTACTAGACTAGAGTAGTCTTAATGTCTTAGAACTTTGATGTTAGAGAACTTGTTGTGTTGCTTCATGCTTGCTTGCTTAATGCTTATTAGTTATTAGTATTACTTAGTTGCTTGCTTAATGTTTGATGCAAGGTTCGCAGTACCAGTATCGGAATCGATATCGGACCATTCCTATGAGTATCGGCATCGGCGATATCGGTAGTATCGACGGTTTCGGATCGGAGTATCAAATTTTTTGGTATCGGAAAACAAATAATTACTAATAAATTATTAACATTTAAAAAATTATATTTTGTACATTTAGGTATAATTTTAAGTATTTCCAAGGTTATTTCTTCGTAGTTTTGAAATTAAATGAAATAGTAGTCATCCTTACCAATTGGTTTACATGCAATAGATAAATTTTTCTTTTACATGCTTTTACATCCTTATTATGTTTTAAACCCTTGATGATTTGTCTTTTTCGTTCAATTTTCTTTGCTGAATTGACCAAAAAAGAGACCCCAAATGTTGGTATCGGTCAGTATCGGGTAATGGTCAGTATCGGATCTGGACATGCCAAACCGTATCGGTATCGGCTGTAGCGGATCAGTATTGGCCGATACTGTAAACTATGGTTTGATGCTTATTGCTTGATGCTTATTTCAAACTTTTGTCACTTTGTGATAAAATACAAATGCTTAGTTTATAAAATATAAGTATGTTACATTGTAGATTTGTAGTACATATGCAAGAGCAGTAGGGGGTTTGAATTTTCAAGGAAACCCAAGTTCCTGGACGACGTCTAGGCAGAACCTAGGCGAGTTGGGAGATATGTCGCCTCGCCTAACACCCAGAACAATATAGGTTTGCTACAAAATAGAGACTAGAAACGTGTCATTGATGAGAATGTGCCTCATATGATTGTAACTTGCTTCTAGGTTAAAAACAAACATAACCTCATTTCCCCCCTACTTCCACCCGTGTATAGACATATGAGATCAAGTACCTCAATGAACGAAAGTTACAATTGTATGCAATGTGATAGAAACTACGGAAGGATGCATAGAAGATGGGTTGCTAATATATGAAGCAAATTATGAGGATTTGATAGAATTATTTGATTCAGGAAGATCAAAAATGGAGTATGGGAAATGCTCCCTGGTTGACCTAGACTAGAACGTTAATCAATATTATCACCGAAAACAATCAAAAAGAATATCTAATATATTTGGGCCACAACTTAAGAAAATCATATGAGACCAAAATCTATAAGTGGCCTAGACCAATAAGGAAATAATTGGATTTATCTCTATGTATAATTTTAAAATGTCATATATTTCACTCTTTGTGCAAAAGCAATTCACTATAGCATGTTGTATCATCTTGCCTCTCCTTCGTGACTCTCCTGGTCTCGGGGGTCTTGGGGCTTACAACTGCCTGACCAAAAATTTCCGACGAACTACTAGGTTTTATGGCAAGGCATAGAGGGTTGAATCCTGATTGCAAACTGGTGGGGAATGATTTCTCATGCTCAAAGACTTGGATAATGTTGACCTTTATAGAAGCATTACACGCTACATTGAAAGCCTAGGACGTGCAGACACTTCAAAAATCTGGACGGTGGGGTGTAGAATACGTATCGCACACTCCAAAATACATCAGGACACCAAAATAGGTGCCTTGTCGCCATGTCCATGCAACATTAAAAGATTATTTTGAAGGTAATTGCTAATTGCAAATATTGTTTATATATCATATGTCAGTCTAAATGATTGAGATCATGTTGCACAAACATGAGTTCGCCACGACATGATAAGTACACGGCACATATTTCCCATGTGGGCCAATGTATTGTGGAGTGCCTATGACACGTCCGATTATGTCCAGCACAACGCAACACAGCACCGATTTCCGGAGTGCCCATGTGTGCTAGAAATAGAATTGATATATTCTTTCCGTGGTGACTAGAAACGTGAATTCGACAAACCTTGAGAGCCGCTCCTTCAACACCCCATGCCGTTTAAGAACATTTGACACTACAATGGAAAAAAAAAAAAAAAGTCGACAAGCCATTAAGAGCATGATGTTACAAGTAACAGAATGCAGAACGAAACATCATAAAAAGTAAATTTCAGTTACATACATCTTGTTCTTGTGGTCTCCAGTCGTGTATCGTCCTCTTGTTCGAAATTCTATGACAAAGCAGATGTAACATGAGAGAGAGAGAGAGAGAGAGAAAACACAATCTATTCCATTTTCTCCACAAACAAACAAAGAAAGAAGATCGAGTGTGTACTACTTCTCCTCCATGGGGATAGGGACGCTTTTTTAGGTGCTCCATATCGAGGAGAGAGAAAAACCTGAACTCTTCTTGATGATGAAGAGGAATACCAGTTCTTTGATTCTTCTCTCTCTTCTCTGCTTCTCCAGCACAAAGTTAGGGTTAGGGTTCCGATTCGATTTGGGGATGTTAGGGGAAGGAGAAGATGAAGATTGCGTATCTGAGGACTGTCAGCAGGTCGGGTTCGGGTATACTTGCATCATATTCGAACCCAGACCCTACAAGCTTTTGGCTTCAGCGATTTGGTTCAAATTTCTCCTCTTTCCTTCTTTTTTTTTTTTCCCCTCATTTTTTAGGCTTAATTTGGAATTGCTTATCATGTCTTCCAAAGCATCGGCCAGGGCAGGCCGGACGACGGCCCAGAGCCTCCTGACGAAAGGGAACATCAACATAAAACTGTCTATAATAGAACTAGTATATATTGTGCACTACTTTTACCAAGAAGCATTGTGGTGTAGTGGTTATAATACTAGACTTATATTTAAAGAATCCTTGGTTAAAATCTTTGACTACAATAAATTTTTATTTTATTTATACTTTTTTACATTATGTATGGGAGTCCATTTTGAAAGTTTCGCCTCAGGCCCCCAACAGCTCAGGGCCGACCCTGCAAAACATTCACAAAAGTTATCTTAATATGTGCTTGTCAATATATATATATATATATATATATATATATATATATATATATATATATATATAGAGAGAGAGAGAGAGAGGAGTGCTATAGAACCAACCGGATGGTTTTGTATTATAGAACTAATCTATGTTATACAGGTTGGATTGAAATTGCATGGTTGAGATTAAATAACTTAAAAAAGTGGTGGGGTATACACCTTTTAATCTCAACCACTAAATTCTAATTTAGTCCATAAAACATAGGATGGCTCTATAATATAAAACAAACTGGCCGGTTTTGGAGCATTTATATATATATATATATATATATATATATATATATATATATATATATATATATATATATATATATATATATATATAATTGGAAAGACAATTCAGTTTTGGGTATCTTCTTAAAACAGTTGGGAGGATATTATCAAGTTAATTATGCTATCACCTTTTTGATAGCCAAATAATAAGGGCACTACAACAATTAATAGGGACAGCACAAATTTACAACAAAATTAATGCCCAAAATGCCTTTTGAGAATTGTAAGAGGGCATCACTGTTTATGTCAAAAAAATCCCTTCGTAACGGGGGGAGGGGGTGTTTTTCTTTTATATAAACAACATCAAGATGTACACAAAGAATTTCTAATCACAATGACTCTCGTGATTACAACAAAAATCCTAGGTACAGAAAAAAAAAGATTCTAAGGAGTGGGTGGCGGTGGAGATTTGATCGACGCATGATCGCTTTACACTGTTGACCGTCCGACACGGCTATGGGGAGAACAATAGCCAAGTGTCGAGCTCCAAGCATTGCGGAGAAGAGATGGGAAGAACACTTACCAAGTCTTGAGCTCCAAATACTGCGAAAAAAAGAGAAACTTCGAGCTCGAAACTTTGGAGAAGAGAAACTTCAAGCTCCAAATACAGTGGAGAAGAAGGGGTAGCAGCAAGTATACTCTTGGCTGAAGGACCGAAACTTTCGATCATTTTGGAAGCACCAATGAGGGCCTATTTATAGCCTTTGGACATCGGGATGAAATGCACTAATTTCACCTTCTTAAGCGTGGAAGCATTGCTGCGCATAAGATCTACGCCATCATTAGGCATAGATGTTGGATTTGACGTGAGTGTGAGCCACCCATTATCTACGCGATATGTGCCACAAGTTAATTCTGTCATTAATGTAACGTGTGTAGTAGCAACGCAGGCCGTTAGTTCGCCATTAATGTAGAGTGTGTCACGTCCTGGTTCCGTATAAACATTCGTCCTCGCATTTATTTCTGTAGAGCTGATCGTCCTCATATGCTCGTGATGCCGTGCAAGCTTAAGTTACACTTGCACAAGGCCATAACTTGCACAACAACAAACTAGACTAACTCAACAACAATACATCGAAACTTTAAATGCAGAAAACCAAATTGTAACACAGAGATAAGAAATAAAATAACTTCTTATTGATAATTTGAACGGGATTACAAAGTACTCTTGTTTGCGACTCAAAATGGCATAGTTGGCTTATATCATTTTTTGAAACTTTTTGAAAATAGCCACAATACCCATACATCATATCATTTTACTAAAATGAAAGACAAAAACATCTTTCAAAAGAAAATTTCTAAACTTGAACTAAAAAGCTTCGAGGCGCCGAACAAGGCTCTACTAGATTGGACAAGCTTCTAGCGTCTCTCAATATCCCCATGTCTTTTGTTATCTGAATGATGCCCACAACGTGGGTAAGTACATAACATGTACTGGTAAGCGCCCGTGACCAAACTCACCTAAATCAACACTAAGTAAACATGTGAAGCTAGCAGCTAATTATTAAGTAATTTTTCTACTTGTCTAGGTTTTTTAAACAATTCATAAGAAGAAACATAAATAGTAAAATTATCACTTACAGTGGTTCTTACCCACGGTTGTAGCTCCCCTTCCCGAAAATTTTTAAAATATTTTGGTGATTTTTAGATTTTTTATAAATAATTATTTAGTTAATTATTATTGTAGATGACTTTAGCCATGGTTGAGTTTTGAAGTACCAGACGACTAGGAATCATGGCACGGATAGTGCAGTGACGTGCCTTGACTAGTATATTAGCCAAGGTAGGGAAGGCCAAGCCATAAGTGTGTCCCAACTAGAAAAACCAGGCCAAATTGCGACTTGACCCCTATAAAATGATTTAATTAGTTATTATTATGATTATAACTTGTTAGGAGACCCGGTGAGACCATGCTAGTCCTGACTTGACCCGGACCAAATCCAAGTCCACGTGGTCATGTAGTGCTTCCACAAAGGACCATGTAGATATATTTTGTGCATAAATTTCGTATTACTTTAATTGTCTATTGTAAGCCCCTGATTTTTCAAATTCATTTTTTATTAGTGCTAATTAATTTTTAATGTCATTTATAGCCTTAAAATAATTATTAGGATTTTTAGGAATTTTTCTAGAATTTTTAAATGATTTTTAAATAAGTTTTATATATAAAAATATTAATTTGTAATTTATTTAAATGTTTTAATATCATTTTGCAATTTTTAGAATTGTTTTAATATCAATATGCAATTTGTTGAATTGTTATTATAACAGTTTGCAATTTAGGAATTGTTTTATTTCTGTTATGCAAATTCTATTTTGTATTTAGACTCTGCTAGGGACCTATTTGCAATTACCTAAATTACAAGGACCTAAGTGCTAATTTCCTACCCACCCCCCTGCCCGACGACCGACGACCGACGGCTGACCGGCGACTGCCCCCGCCATTTTCAGCCAGCACACAGCTCCCCGACCGCCTCAAATTGCCTATAAATAAACCCCCTCTCCCCCTCGACAAAACCCTAACCCTAAATTTCCCCCACGACCGCCAGCGCCGCCCCTTCTTCCCCAAAACGCTTCGCCGGAACCCTAACCCCGACGAAGCCTCGATCTCACCATCCCGACACCCTCATCGACCACCACCACCACCCGCAGCTTCGCCCCGACGAGACGAAGCGATCGCCACCGGAGCGCCGCCTCGCCGACGCCTCCTCCGCCGTCCACGACCCCCGAAAACCCCTTCGACGACGGACACGTGAGTAGCATGACTCAAACCGTGCCGTGCGTGTCTCATTTTCACGCACGAGACTCGTCAGGACACGGGGATGTTCGTCCAGTAGCTGGACACGCGATTCAGTGTTCGTGCGTGTCATGCGTAGCACGGACACGAGAAACCCTGTGTCCTTAACTGTCAGGACACAGGACAAATATTTATTTATTTTTTTTTATTATAAATGCTAACCTAACTAAATAAAACTAACCTAACTCTAATCCTAACAGTCGGGCCAAGTTGGCCCACTGGCCAGCGGCTGCAGTGTAAAACACCCCCCCTTCTCCTGAGGGCAGAGTTCGAGCCCCCTTTCTGTTTCTTTTTTTTTTCTTTTCTTTTCTGTTATCTTTTCTTTTTCTTTTTATTTTTTATTTATATATATATATATATGTATATATATTAATATATATGTATATGTATATACTGTTTTTATTAACAGTATTTAATATATATGTATATATTTTATAGTTAGTAAATTTTATATATATATATGTTTATATATACATTTTCCTATGTATATATATATTATATATATATATACACTATATTATTAAGTGTGTTCTTATATATATGTATATTTGTATATATATATATATATATATATATATATATATATATATATATACTTTATAAATTAAGTATTTTTTTTCTTACATATATATATATATGTACTTTTAAAACATATGTATGCATATTTTCACTATGCATAACTTTACCTTATTAAAATAATAATATTTATTTTGACTATTACCAAACTGTATTTTTATTGTATTTAAATTACTGCAACCATTTGGTGTCCAAGCCTAGCATGGGTATTTGGGCTCAAATGTGTTTTCACACATTCAAGACCTGTACAAGTCATATTGGACTTGATTCATGGCCTTGGGTCCTGTATTTGAACTTTGGTTCAAATTATATACATGGACAAAATACGCAGATAAATTAATTATTGTGTGCATTGCTGTTTTTGATTTTCTAAAAAATACTTAAAGTATTGCGAAAATTATGGAAAAATAGTATTTAGATACTATGTTAAGTTGGCTATTTTAGTATAATTTTTGTAGTATTTAATTTACTGTTTTGCCACTAGTTTGACATATGAAACCAAAACTCATTTTCTGTATACTTAGGAAAACTGATTTTTTATAAAATATTTGTACTGGTTAATAAATTCCAGAAAAATTATAATAAATTTCTATAGTTAGCAAGGATCGTTTTGGTACTTTGTTTTATGCAAAACTAGGCTTTTTGTCTACTTTAAGAATTGTTAGAACACAATGATCTTTTGATTTATTTATTGATTAATTACGACTTGTAGCTTTTTGTGTTATTTGGAGTTTTAGTCGTGTCGAACCCCATCCCTCACTAGTGTAAAGACCCTAGAAAGTTAGTTAACATGGTGTGTCACCCCACATTGGTCTCCTATGCCAAGTCATCATTTTGGCTAGGTGCCCAATCACAAGTCGTGTTTCACCAATTAGTGTCCTAGTGTTTTAGCTTAGTGTAAAACTAAGTTATTATATTTTACTTCTACAGCGACGAGTTACTGGACATCCATAGCACTGTTATCGCAGCTTGTTTTGTTTTGCTTTGCTAGAGACAAGTACTTTCTACGAACTTTACATGTTGTTACATAAATGAACTGCAAAATCCACCATGTTAAATGCTGACCCTTGGGGTAGCAAGTTAAAACGTCACATGTTGTACTTTCTATTACTACCATGCTTAGAACAGTCTTGATGTATCTCTCACATGATTTAGAATATGGGTTATGGGGAAACTGTTAGTAGCGTACGTGATCATGCCCCCCTACTCGTACGTACGTACCGAGCAAGGTTGACATTTTATGTATACCTTATCGTAGGCACATCAGCTGTATTTGTACGTGTGTACATCTATCGCTTGTTTTACTTGTACGTATGTACATTTTATTTATATTGTACCTCGGTATATTGTACATATATTGACCGATCACGTACTTGCTACAGTTTTAAACATTACATATACATCTGTCTTTATGACATATGTGTCCTTGCCATGATAGACTATGTGATGCCATGCTTTCCAGTTATTCCTCTCATGTTCATTTCCATGTTTCATATGCTAGTTTGCTAGATTTAGTACTTGCTCCCGTCCTGACAGGATAACGTTGTAGGTGTCCTTACTGAGGAGGAGTTACTCTGCGACTCATACTATGGAGTTACAGCCGAGGACCCGGCTCTGCTTTACGAGGATGTTCCTGCGGGAAACCTCGCCTAGTTGTCTTTTGTTTACTTAGACTTTTGAGAGTAGACATGTATTAGACTATATCATTTTGTAACTGGACATGTATCCAGTTTTACATTTCAGTCTACTTGTACTTGGACATTTTACTATATACGACGACTTTTGTGTTTGGAGTATTTATGATTCTTCTTCACTTATAGAACTGTTAGCACATTTAGTCTTATCTTGTTATCTCTAGAACAGCTTACTGTGCTTTATCTTAAGCGTAGGCTGGACATGGCTCGGCCCGGCCCAACAATTTGGGTAACGGGTCGTGACATGTTTTTAGTGGTGCCCCCATGCAGGTCCTGACTAAACTGTTTGGTTACGTTATTGTACCAAGCATGCCTGCAATTAGGAACTTAAGGTAATTAGACAACATTAGGAAAGACGCTTAGAACACTTAGAAGAATGCTAGGATTGCAACATAGGAAATACATCACATGTTTGCTATTATAATTAGATTTTCTTGCATATGATTACTTACTTTAAATAAGTCCTTATAAGTCTTTTTATGTAATTTAGATTGTGCTTACTCGCTCGTCCCAGTATGTCACCCCCGAGAATGGGGCCCTCCATATCCAGTCAGCTGACCAGTTGACTGATACACCTCCACCTACCACATTCCCCCACTCCACAGATCCACAGACCCAGATACCACCTTCCACATCCCAGGCCCGGCAGGCCCCGATACTTCCACCACCCCCTATCACTATACCCACCCAGGCTTCCGTCACACTCGACGGGACCCAGCTGCTCACACTGATCCAGGGGTTCCTAACAACCCATCAGGAGCAGACTACCCTACTCTACCAGAGCCTAGAGTTGGCCCGGAGCATTGAGGAGCGTCTTCTGTCTAGCAAGAGGCCGGCTTCTGTACACCATAAGGGACCGTCCAAGCATCAGGCTTTCCAGCAGAGAGCACCGATGCCACCCCAGCAGACTTACCGTCCCCCTACACCACATCACCCGACCCAGCTAGTTAGAGCCCCGGGACCCCGACAGCAGCAGCAGAAGGGAGCTTTTTGTGTATACTACAAGAGGCAAGGCCATGACTTTCTCGTCTGTAGGAAGAGGTTGGGTCAGTGTTTAGCTTGTGGGTCTGCCATCCATCAGATTCGAGACTGCCCAGTAGCCAAGGGACCCCAGGGGAAAACTTATAGCCTAGTCCTTGAGCCAGAGCCGGAACAGGTTTTAGGAGGTTAGTTTTGACCGTAGTCTTAGTCATTTGTTGCATTGCTTGCTATGTTAGAATATTGTCGGGTCTTCAATCCTTGTGAATTTCGAGGACAAAATTTTTCAAGGAGGGAAGACTTGTAAGCCCCTGATTTTTCAAATTCATTTTTTATTAGTGCTAATTAATTTTTAATGTCATTTATAGCCTTAAAATAATTATTAGGATTTTTAGGAATTTTTCTAGAATTTTTAAATAATTTTTAAATAAGTTTTATATATAAAAAATATTAATTTGTAATTTATTTAAATGTTTTAATATCATTTTGCAATTTTTAGAATTGTTTTAATATCAATATACAATTTGTTGAATTGTTATTATAACAGTTTGCAATTTAGGAATTGTTTTATTTCTGTTATGCAAATTCTATTTTGCATTTAGACTCTGCTAGGGACCTATTTGTAATTACCTAAATTACAAGGACCTAAGTGCTAATTTCCTACCCACACCCCTGCCCGACGACCGACGGCTGACCGGCGACTGCCCCCGCCATTTTCGGCCAGCACACAGCTCCCCGACCGCCTCAAATTGCCTATAAATAAACCCCCTCTCCCCCTCGACAAAACCCTAACCCTAAATTTCCTCCACGACCGCCAGCGCCGCCCCTTCTTCCCCAAAACGCTTCGCCGGAACCCTAACCCCGACGAAGCCTCGATCTCACCATCCCGACACCCTCATCGACCACCACCACCACCCGCAGCTTCGCCCCGACGAGACGAAGCGATCGCCACCGGAGCGCCGCCTCGCCGACGCCTCCTCCGCCGTCCACGACCCCCGAAAATCCCTTCGACGACGGACACGTGAGTAGTATGACTCAAACCGTGTCGTGCGTGTCTCGTTTTCACGCACGAGACTCGCTAGGACACGGGGATGTTCGTCCAGTAGCTGGACACGCGATTCAGTGTTCGTACGTGTCGTGCGTAGCACGGACACGAGAAACCCTGTGTCCTTAACTGTCAGGACACAGGACAAATATTTATTTATTTATTTTATTATAAATGCTAACCTAACTAAATAAAACTAACCTAACTCTAATCCTAACAGTCGGGCCAAGTTGGCCCACTGGCCAGCGGCTGCAGTGTAAAACACCCCCCTTCTCCTGAGGGCAGAATTTGAGCCCCCTTTCTGTTTCTTTTTTTTTTCTTTTCTTTTCTGTTATCTTTTCTTTTATTTTTTATTTATATATATATATATATGTATATATATTAATATATATGTATATGTATATACTATTTTTATTAACAGTATTTAATATATATGTATATATTTTATAGTTAGTAAATTTTATATATATATGTTTATATATACATTTTCCTATGTATATATATATTATATATATATATATACACTATATTATTAAGTGTGTTCTTATATATATGTATATTTGTATATATATATATATATATATATATATATATATATATATATATATATATATATATATATATATATATATATATAAATTAAGTATTTTTCTCTTACATATATATATATGTACTTTTAAAACATATGTATGCATATTTTCACTATGCATAACTTTACCTTATTAAAATAATAATATTTATTTTGACTATTACCAAACTGTATTTTTATTGTATTTAAATTACTGCAACCATTTGGTGTCCAAGCCTAGCATGGGTATTTGGGCTCAAATGTGTTTTCACACATTCAAGACCTGTACAAGTCATATTGGACTTGATTCATGGCCTTGGGTCCTGTATTTGAACTTTGGTTCAAATTATATACATGGACAAAATACGCAGATAAATTAATTATTGTGTGCATTGCTGTTTTTGATTTTCTAAAAAATACTTAAAGTATTGCTAAAATTATGGAAAAATAGTATTTAGATACTATGTTAAGTTGGCTATTTTAGTATAATTTTTGTAGTATTTAATTTACTGTTTTGCCACTAGTTTGGCATATGAAACCAAAACTCATTTTCTGTATACTTAGGAAAACTGATTTTTTATAAAATATTTGTACTGGTTAATAAATTCCAGAAAAATTATAATAAATTTCTATAGTTAGCAAGGATCGTTTTGGTACTTTGTTTTATGCAAAACTAGGCTTTTTGTCTACTTTAAGAATTGTTAGAACACAATGATCTTTTGATTTATTTATTGATTAATTACGACTTGTAGCTTTTTGTGTTATTTGGAGTTTTAGTCGTGTCGAACCCCATCCCTCACTAGTGTAAAGACCCTAGAAAGTTAGTTAACATGGTGTGTCACCCCACATTGGTCTCCTATGCCAAGTCATCATTTTGGCTAGGTGCCCAATCACAAGTCGTGTTTCACCAATTAGTGTCCTAGTGTTTTAGCTTAGTGTAAAACTAAGTTATTATATTATACTTCTACAGCGACGAGTTACTGGACATCCATAGCACTGTTATCGCAGCTTGTTTTGTTTTGCTTTGCTAGAGGCAAGTACTTTCTACGAACTTTACATGTTGTTACATAAATGAACTGCAAAACCCACCATGTTAAATGCTGACCCTTGGGATAGCAAGTTAAAATGTCACATGTTGTACTTTCCATTACTACCATGCTTAGAACAGTCTTGATGTATCTCTCACATGATTTAGAATATGGGTTATGGGGAAACTGTTAGTAGCGTACGTGATCATGCCCCCCCTACTCGTACGTACGTACCGAGCAAGGTTGACATTTTATGTATACCTTGTCGTAGGCACATCAGCTGTATTTGTACGTATGTACATCTATCGCTTGTTTTACTTGTACGTATGTATATTTTATTTACATTGTACCTCGGTACATTGTACATCTATTGACCGATCACGTACTTGCTACAGTTTTAAACATTACATATACATCTGTCTTTATGACATATGTGTCCTTGCCATGATAGACTATGTGATGCCATGCTTTCCAGTTATTCCTCTCATGTTCATTTCCATGTTTCATATGCTAGTTTGCTAGATTTAGTACTTGCTCCCGTCCTGACAGGATAACGTTGTAGGTGTCCTTACTGAGGAGGAGTTACTCTGCGACTCATACTATGGAGTTACTGCCGAGGACCCGGCTCTGCTTTACGAGGATGTTCCTGCGGGGAACCTCGCCTAGTTGTCTTTTGTTTACTTAGACTTTTGAGAGTAGACATGTATTAGACTATATCATTTTGTAACTGGACATGTATCCAGTTTTACATTTCAGTCTACTTGTACTTTGACATTTTACTATATACGACGACTTTTGTGTTTGGAGCATTTATGATTCTTCTTCACTTATAGAACTGTTAGCACGTTTAGTCTTATCTTGTTATCTCTAGAACAGCTTACTGCGCTTTATCTTAAGCGTAGGCTGGACATGGCTCGGCCCGGCCCAACAATTTGGGTAACGGGTCGTGACATCTATTAATTGTTATTTTCTATAAATAAATAAATTTTTATATGTATTAAATAATATTTATCAGGTCAATAATTATTATGGAAATAGCATGACAGTTTTTCCTTATGTTTATTTCTTACGTTTGGATTTTTGGCCAATGTATATATGTGTGAATGGTATTTGGTATATACACACACACATATATATATACATACATGTATGGGTCTGTTATTAATCATAAAGGTTAGAAAATATATTTATCATATGTGTTATTGCTGTTATTAATAATAGTTTATTTTGGAAATATGGAAGCAAATACTAAAATTGTTCTCTTTAGATTTTCTTTTGTATTTGTATTCATATAGGAATATATATATATATATATATATATATATATATATATATATATATATATATATATATATATATATATATATATATATATATATCATTAAAAGAAAAAAAAGGAATAAGATAAAGGAAAAACAAAATAATAATAAAACCCAGCCCCCAGGCCTGAGCCCGAGTCCCGACCCCTGTGCAAACCGATCACAGTATATATATATATATATATATATCGAGTACGAGAGAGAGAAGTTCGAGAGGAAAACCATTCAAAAACCCTAACCCTAACCCATGCCCAGCCACCTGGCGGCCTTTTCCCGTCCTGGCGCCACTGCGTGCAGCTGCAGGCGGCCACGGCCGTGCTGGAAAATAGAACAGAACAGCAGCAGCAGCGGCTGTGCATCGGGCCACTTCGCGAAGAGTTTTTGCAACGCGTGGATGATCGTTTGTCGATCTACGACTTCAGGTACGTTCACAACCTATATGACTTCGAACCTTCTCAATTAGCTTGAATGTAGATGCTATCGATTGTCCAGAAAATCGATACAAATTTAACGAAAAAACTGTACGAAAACAGGATATTAAGACTGTCCCAAACCCCAAGTTTAAAGGAAGTTTTAGAACCAGACATTAGGAATTTCTAAAATCTATTTGAAGGAGTTTATTGACAACATGTAGGACAACAAAACCCTTCTTTTAGTTTTAAATAAATCTAGGTATTCATTAAATAAAACTTGTTCAAAGTTGATCAAAAACCTGTTTTCAAAATTGGAAAAACTTCCGATACCACGTGCGTCCCGCCAATCCGGGCGACCTGATCGCGAACCAAAAGCATCGAAAGGTGCGTATTGGCTTCGTGGACGTATGGGCTTTGACGGAATTCAAATTGGTTGCGTGTGCGCGACGAATTTGATACGTATCCGTCGAAATTCACCGTATCGACCTCTGTACAAATTTCCCAATTACTTTGTGTACGTTCGTCAGATCGAGACGAAACTTGCCCCAACAGAACTGTATCATTTTTCTGGTCCTGTATGCCAAGTTTGGTCCAATTCTGAGACAGTTGATCGGATCGCCGTTTCGCGGGCCCCACGATCCGATTTAATGGGCAATTTTGTGTACGACCTGCCAGAATCCAAAACTGGACATACCGTTGGGTTCGTATCATCAAAACAAATCCGTAGACATGTAGTTTGATAACTTTAGAGACCATTAACTCTGGTACGCTTTTCGGTGCAAAGCGGGTCCAATGGCGGACACCGTTTTGACCCAAAATTATTGTTTTGCCCCTGTGTCTAGACTTGGACTTAAGGACAGGCTATTCTAGCTAATTTTTCTAATCTGGAAACGTTGGTAACATCTATTACAGCTTCTGGAGGCAGTTGTGAGACTTGGACTTTCTGACTTGTTGATTGGCGATATATTGTTGGTTCTCCGTGCAACCCTCAGGCAAGTATACCTTGCCGAACATATACAGTATTTATATTATTTTCTTTCTATTGTACTTATTTCATATGGTTACCTATTTATATCCTGCTTATCAGCTTACCTTTATAGACTCATATTATTCGTGGAGTCTAATCAGACATATATGCTAGCGGGCTGCAGACCGCGACCCATACTTGTTCATTCTTGTCTTATATATTCTTGTGGATTGAGATACACTTTAGATTACCATATTAGCCATGATACCATGATCTTGATAGCTTATACGTACTCGAGTCGGGCTAGAGTCTGCTTGATACGTAGTTGGCTTGCTCACGAGCTCACGTCCGTAAAGCGGGTGCGGGTCGTGACAACGGTCGTCGATCAATCCATTCACAAGACAAGGATTAGCACAATTTGCATATATTTATAAAACTTACATTTCGTCTCTGCATTCAGTGTTATGTTTACAATAATCTAATCATACACATGTGACCTAAGTACATGGTGGTCCATGGGTCATTTTCCATGATTAGCAGTTGTAGCTCTTGCTTCAGCTTTTCATTAATAGACACAACACTTCCCTGATTGTGAGGTTTCTTTACCTTATGGTGCCATTACAATCTCTCCTAGGTTGAGCAATTCCAGTACCCCAAGAAATGTATGAGAGACCATTACCTTGTGCATAAGTTGTCCGATACCAATACATGATGTATATTTCTATCAGATAAATCTTAACAGTACAACAATTAAACAACACGTTCGTTTGTGCCTTTTCTTCTTCTTGTTACGGAGCCATAACTCCTTTCTTATCATTTGTTTCTCATTCATTACAACAGATACAAGTTCTTCTATACATGTCTAACATTTAGAGCATACTTATAAAGGAACATGCATTCATTTTACTAACAACAATTTTATGATCCCAACAATGATTCATTTCTTTTACCTTACCTTTATTGTTACGATATCATTGATCATAGGGATGCAATAAAAAGTGGACTAGAGATCTTTTTGTTAAAGCGTGAAGATAAAGATTCACTCGATCAAAGCAACTCATCAAAATAAATCAATTTGAGAGAAGGAGGAGCTTCATGCAGCAATTACGTCTCGCATATGTGTCTTAAATTTGTACCAACTTTTGATTTGCATACTTCAATCTCTTTCTCTCAAAATTTAGAATGAATACGAAATGAGATGAAAGTGAACAATGAAACCAATCATCGAAAACAAACACAAAAATGCATTCATCAAAATCAAGCAATGAAAACATCTAACAAAAACTATTGGACTCATTCCAACAAAAATCGATCCATGAGTTGGAAAGCTTCATTATATTTCGTCTATGATCAATCGATACTAGGAAAGTCAAGACTGAGCTAGCAACCCACGAGTATTACGTAGTGAACCACCAGGAGCAGGGCACTACAGAGTCTGCCTCTTGCGCCTTATTATTCGATCATTAATATAGAGATGTACATGTTTAAACACAAAAAGTCCAGGAGGACTGAAACTTTTGTATTATTGTAAATAAAAGAGTACAACAAGAATCTTTAACAAGAAATTCAAGTACAATAATATCCAAGGATTGGGGCGATGGAAGTTAAGCCTACTTTGACTTCTTTACTCTGTTGACGATCCGATGTGAAAGTTGATGAAGCTTGTCTGTTGATGAACTTTTGACAGCAAAGGAAACTTTATCACTGAAAGCTCGTTCTCTCTCTCTCTCTTGGAAGTTCTTAGCAAAGATGCAACATATGTAGCCTCTATGTGCATCCTTGTGCGAGGAAGACATTGTCCTCTATTTATAGATTTTCTTCATTGGAACAACTATGCGCATATGTATAGAAAATACACTGTCTTCAGTCTCAGAGGCACATGAGAATGGATAGGCGCATAGGCCCTAGGGGTTAGTGGGGAGTGAGCGTGTTCGGGAATCACGTATAGCTTGCCACGTATTTTGAGACGTGTTGCACGAAATACGACCACGTCAGCACACGATCTCTTTACTGTGGATTAGTTATGCATCAAGTAACTTTAGACGCATAGCCCTTAACTGCATACTACAAACGATTATCTCAGAAATAGCCGCATAAGGCTACTCTTTTACAACTGTCAAAATATAATAATGATGGTGACACAATTACTGACACCTTCTTCGGAGTCTGTGTACTGTACACTGCCTAAAGCTTATCACTTCGTATAAGAGATAAGAAAAAGTCATGCGTCAAACAGACTATTAAACCGACCATGCATCGTTCTGACTCGTCTTCGACTATGCGCCTTTCTGACTCTCCTCTGATTATGCATCTTTTTAACCATCATAGGTTTCAAGAGCTACTTCAGACTTGAGATTTCATTTAGATGCATAAGGTCTATGCATCTATCTTTTGCATTTTTTATGCTTCTACAAGACCCCCTTCAAAGTTTTAAAACTTGAACAAGTTTTGAAATACTTTGAAAGAAGCATGGGAGAGAAAACTGTCTTATAAGATCTTGATCATTGGATCACTGCCATACTATCATTGCTTTGACTATTTATTTCAAAATATGAACTATATACGAAATTTGAGGCATCTTTTACTCTCATGTTCTTGGATCGAAGCTCTGTCAACTATTAAACGTGATTTCAGGAATAAAAAATCATGCAATCAGTTAATGTGGATTTGACCCATTCGGCAAACATTATGTACTCATGTGACTTTCCCCTCCTATAAATAGGGGAAGCTTTGGCAGGACTTGTCATCAACACTTTTTATCATGTATTTGCAAGTTCGAGTCCCAGCAAACTTATGCAAACTTGTGAGAGGATTCAACATTATTTTGCCAAGAACATTGCTCTTTGGTTATGCTAGAAGTCAGAAAAAAGATCGATCTTCAGAAGGTAACATTTCTCTACCACTCACTTTTTTCCACACACAGTTCATGGATGAAAACATTACTCTGATTGAATCATCAGAGTACGTAGCTTCAATATAGATGAAGTTGTCACTATAAAATTCATTAGAGAAATGTGTTGACAGAAAACACTTTTGTTATATAACACGTAAGCGCATAAGACTAAATATGCTTGTTTATGTGCTTGGCTATGTTGATTTCTAGAATAACAACATGTATTATGCGCTTAACTCTTCGAACTTTGTCATACTTTATAGGATACTTCTCGGATGATTGTAGCTCGGATGGATCTTAGAAGGACATTATAACATGTCTTGTTCGACATGATTAAACACATTATATGAAGTCCTTAGCGGTCTTCAAACCCAAATAGCTGTCTGTACCCATCTGACGAGGCTTGTAACTGGCTGGTTTTACTGTCGTGACATTCGTAATGAGACTGGGTTTGAGTCCCAATCAAAATACTGTTAGTGACAGACAATGTTAGCAAGTGGCAGGAATCTTGGACTGTGTGCTAGCCCAATTTTGTATTCTTCTGCCAAGGCATACTGCCTGATTCTACAGAGGGTGACCCACACTTGCAGATGTGAAGTGGGGGTCTAGGGTTGAGCACCTTCTGAGGGGCCCAATCAGTGTTGTATTCTTACCACCAACCGTATGAGGTTGTGGGAATATTGGCACTGGACTTATATGCCACAGTCTTCCCTCTCTGTAGTTGTCTCCTTTAGTGCAACATTTTTTATGTAATGTGGTTTTCACTGGAAAACAAGCTGATGGAGAAGATCCTAAATGTAATAGATGTCCATCAGCTTCACCATGACTTAAAGATGAAAATCCATAATGTAATAGATCTCCATCATATATAATCATGATTTTTGAAATAAATTTTTTTGTCTTATCTTCAAATGCTCTTTCATTTGCTTGCAATTCTCTGCCTAAGTCCTAGTTTGTCTTTTGAAGAATCACTGTCTCCAAAATATCGCATAACTGTTTGAAGTAGAAAACTGTCGCATAACCACAAAAGAGATCTGTCATATAAGACTTAGAAATATTTTGAAATATATAAAATCTGCCATCAAGAAGACGCATGAGCTCTACTGTCAACTTGATGCATGGAACACTAAAACTAGTTGAGATGCATAAGATTGTCACTAACTGAGACGCATAAAAATGCCACTCTGACTGAGAAGCATAAGATTGCACCCTGACTGAGACAGTTGTTAATCTTTTGAAATTCCTTTCAAATTCTGTGCTATTAATATAGCCATCGTTTGGCACAATAATCGAGGAGTTTGGTATGATTTATTCGAACAACTTAGGATTCTAAGAGTCATATATTCTTATGTAGCTAGTTGATAGTAGTGTATAAATATGAGTGAAGAATGATAGAAAAAACTTTACTTTTCCCAAGAACTCATTCTTCCTTCGTTCCACCAAAAGCTTCAGAGCAATGGCCCCAAAAACTTCGACTAAAGCACCCTCAACAAGCAAAAACAAGGGGAAGTCGGTCGATGACTCAACTGAGATTGTTCCTATTGGAGTTCAGCCACCGATCGAGGGTAAAATTCTATCTTTTTTTTGGGAAAAACCCTTACATTTTTTTCGCTATTTGTAAACACGAATGTACCAGGCTATGTGCCTATAGGTCTTGATGCATGAGTGAGGAAACTCAACTCTAAAATGTGCAGACTAAACTCTCCCATTACGCGTATAGTTGTAACGTCCCAGTTCCAAAATACTTGGGACTAAGTACGTAGACATGCCAGCTGCACACATACGAAGTATACTAATATATGGAACTCTCGTATGTATACATAAGCTGTAAAAATATAGTAAACCATGATGACTAAATCTCATCCACAATAAGAAAATAATATATGATAAAAGTCAACACTGAATTTCTATTTGTACAAAAGTTGGGCGGAGACAAATCCACTACCAACTACTTCAAATGAGAGAAAATATACAAGGAAATGATCAATAAATATGGCAAGACGAACCAAGAGCAAGCCTCCTCAATGGAAAAGGAAAGACCACGATCTTGGCTAGAGCATCTGCGAAGCATCATGAAAAGCACCCACCTGGAGAGAAAACCAGGTCCTCAGAGGGACGCAACAAGATACAAGAAAACACCATGCCATATAAACTGTGATATATAATAGAGAGTAAAAGGGGATGCATACAATAGGCTTCCTACCTGTCACGCCCTAAAACCAGAATACTGGCAAGTAGGGACGGACAAGGCCATCTACGTATACTAAAGTACTCCAGTACTCTGAAATAACGTATAAGCTGTATAGATGGGGGTTACTACTAAAAGCCAACAGTCAGTCTTAGGTCAAAAATCCTAGATATCTCAATCACATTCAAGCAGATAATGTACAAGGATATGATCATCAGGCATATAAGACAGTAAAGCGTCCCAAACTATAATATATAGATGATCATGAAGCTAGTAATACAAAATGAAGAACTAGCAAAACTAAGTAATACATGATCATCTCTAGCTGCAGTCTAGAAATATAATATCATGTCTAAGCCCGTAGGCCAAATGTTAAGTCCAAAACACGAGCTAAACACCTGCTCGGTGGCTAAACGCCTCAAAAGAATATGTACAGAAAAGAGTGGGTAAGAGAAAGAACACCAACTCAAGCATCCTGGTGCTCTGGGTGGTCACCATCGAAGTGGGAGGTCCGGAAGATCCTCGGGCTCTTTAACTAAATCTGGTCAATGCAAAACCAGTGGGGTCAGAACCCCAATAGCAAGTACCACAAAGGAAGCCAAACTATGAACTAAAACCAACATGTAATTTATAATATCTCTAAGATAAAGTAGTAAACGAGACTGGAATAATAAATTGGTACCACAGTGTATACGAAAGGAAATTGAGAACATGTAAGGAAATAACAAGTAAATATGTAGAATAAACTGAACATGTGAGCATGTAGTGAAGCCGAGCATGTAGTAGAAAATAGCATGTTAAGGAAATGACAGGAAGCTAAGTACTGAAATAAGATAAACTGGACAAGCCTAGATTAGACAGAAAATGGACTCCATCTATCAATCACAGCCAATCAATGAGTACGGCTTGCTACTTAGCTAACTAGGGTTGTCATAATCCTAATTACTAACACATGCAAGTTTGAGAAATCCAATTCCAGTTACCTGCCCTGCAGACTACCCGATTGATCCAAGCCAAAAGAAAACAAGTATAGCAGACACACTACAGTAAAATACATGTGTCCTAAAGAAGTGCCCCACTCGACGGTGTGCTGGAAGAGTGCTCATCATGACAAATAGCTCTAATTCCCTAGTATATATATATATATATATATATATATATATATATATATATATATATATATATATATATATATATATATATATATATATATATATAAGACCGGGAAACAAGGGGTGCAGGTAACCGAGAAAATCTCACCTCCCAATGATCTAAATAATCAAGCTAGTTGTATAGTTCCTAACATATTCATTAGAATTCTGGGTGTGGCATTCCGCAGAATCCATCCTAGACATGAGACATACAAGACTGGACAAGACAAGCAAGATTGTGCACTACAACAAGTCACAACAAGACATGACAATATCAAGACAAGAGTGCGCTACGACGAGCTACTATTAAGGAGCTAGACATGTACTAGAATCAAGAGTGTGCCATGCCAGGCCACTATCAAGCAAGCTAGGAAAAGGCATGCATAAGAGTGCACCAAGACGGGTCACTAACAAGTAATTATTGGATATGGCATAGACTGTAAAGTACAATAAATTTGGAAGGGCATAGCAATACATAGTGAGTATAGAGAACATATAAACATAAGCTAGTGTCAAGTGTATATAGGGTGTACAATCATTCTCTAAGTATACAAGGTCATCTAATCAAGTTAAGAATTCATTACAATCGAAGAAATAACAAAAACGGACAAAAACGGGCAGAAACGGACAAAAACAGACAAAAATAGCCTAACCGGATCATCCAACGGATTACTGCAAATTACCAGCGGATTTTCGCAGATTTTCGAAGTGTCACAGCAAGTTTAGTGGTGCAAGTTCAAACTTTCCGACGGATTTTTGCGGATTTTCGATGGATTTTTCGAACTGTCACAGAAAGTTGATTTTTGAAAACTCAAAACTTGTTTCGGCCATAAAAACTTCGTTTTAAATCGAAATTTGGATTCTCAAAAGTCAAAATCGTATGAAATTTAATTCCCTACAACATGGGAGTTTTAGTTTTCACAAATTCAAAGATTTGATAGATCAATACCTCAAAATACTCCAAAAATAGATTTTTGGGAAACCGAAACGGGTTCCGATTTCCACCAAACTCAAAATCAATGTATACAAGCTTGGTGAGGACCTCATGTATGGATATGTGGCCCAGATCCATGATGGTAACACCAGTATCACTCTTGATACCGAGTTTTCTACTAAGTTAATGTTGGATTTTAACAAAAAAATCAAATCCTAGTTCTAACCAAATTTGGAAACATGCATATAAATGAGAATCATAAGGAAAACATTCTTAAAAAATGAGTTTAGAACAATTCTAAGCATTTAATGCCAAGGAAAACAAAAATGACAATAAAACAATATTGTTCATAAATTTGGCAAGATGTACTTGCTTAGGTTAAGCTCTAAGCCTAATCTTCTACTCCTCTTCCTAGGGGGGTTATATACCACACCCAAGCCTCAAGGCCAAGCTCTTGGCAAGCTCCAAAGGGGGAGAGAAGAGAAGAAGAAACGAAGAGAGAGTGAAAGAATGAAAAGGGAGAGGGAAGAGAAAGTGAAAGGGTATATATAGAATGGAGAATTAATTTTGACCATTGGATGGTGATCCATGTCAAAATCTAAGTCAATCATAGCCATTCAAACAAAACCAAATATCCATTGGGTAAAAGGGTGCATCTGCACTATTCATAAAAATATCTAAATACTATTCATCAAAATATCTAAAACACTATTTACGAAAATATCGAAAACACTATTCATCAAAATATCTGAAATAAAAAAATGTGGAATATTTACCCGGGCGGTATGCCGTCGGTATACACCGGTATACTGGCGGTATGACGATCAAGGAGAAAAATCTATAAGTTGAAAAAATTTAAATTGTTTCGAAAACCAAAAAAATACGAAATACACTGTAAAATACGTATCCATATATAAATATCGATACTGTTAGACGAGTCTCACACTACCAGTTCTACAGTGATAATGCAGTTAAGAACAAACCTTTGACGCATGGGCACTCTGGCTACAGGTATAGGAAACTCAGGTATGGTCCTACAAGGATACCAGGGACCTCAAAGCATAACATTCATCGAATGTTAGAGGCCAGCAGGATCAGGAATAGGAGTGCATACGTGGCCCATACGTTAATGAACTGTCCTTCCCACCCAATGCCTAGTAGGGTCACATCCATGTCCCATAGGAACCTCTAGTAACTGCCAAGTCTACTATCAAGCAATTTTATTGGCAGTTTACTCCTAACCGTCGCACGCCTCATACGTATCGGTGGCCAGCTGACTACGTGAGTACGTATCCTACATGTGACTCACAACACGTGGTAATCATGTGTTGGTGGTCACTAGGACTAAGTCAATGTAATAATAGAATGAAATAATTTAAAACGATCAATATAGTCGCTTGCACGAAGTGTGACTTGGATGCACAGTGATATAAAACATAAAGCATATATATGAAACTGAATATAAATAACTAAAAAATAACGTAAAGTAATCACATAGTATGGTGGCAAGGTATCTTGTATGACAGTACGGGAATAATAACTCCAAGCAATCAATCATGTCAGTAATAAATCTCAAAATTCACGAACGGCTCCGGATGCTAAAATAAACATCAAGTATGTTCCCGGTGTTAATGATATATCTAGAAAATGCCTGTCCAAAATTCAGATTCTGGAATAGGGGCAAAATCGTAATTTTAGGTCAAAACAATGTCCGTCGTTGGCCCCTTTTGCACCGAAATGTGTGCCAATGTCTATGGTCTCTAAAGTGGTCAAACTATGTGTCTACGGGTCCGATTTGAGGAGACAAACCCAGCCGTATGTCCAAAGTTAGATTTTGGTGGGCCATGCACAAATTCGTCTGTTGGATCGGGTAGCGGGCCCACCAAAATAGCGTTCCGGTCGACCTTCTCAGAATCGGACCAAACTTGGCATATAAGACCAGAAAAATGATACGATCTGATGGTATAAGTTTCGTCTTGAGATGGCGAACGTGCACGAAGTAATTGGAAAGTTTGCAAAATCAATGATACGGAGATTTTTGACGGATACGCTTCAAATTCGTTGCGCACACGCAACCAATTCGAGTTCTGTCAAATCCCACATGTGCACAAAGTCCATACATACCTTTTGATGTAAGTGCTTTATGACCAAGTTGCTCGGATTATCGGGACGGATCCCGTATCGGAGTTTTTTAATATTTTCAAAATAGATTTTTCGTAAACTTCAACCAAATTTTAAATAGAAATAAGAAATAAAATAAAGTAATTAATTGGTTCTGATCCTGGTCAGATGGTCTAAA